>PVKM010003410.1:0-57888 GCA_004027735.1 Carollia perspicillata | reverse complement strand
TGAACAAACAAATAAAATAGAAACAGACTCATAGATACAGAAAACAGATTGACAGCTGTCAGAGGGGTGGGGGGTTGTGGGGCTGGGTGAAATAGGTAAAGGGATTAAGCAAAAACAAAAACCTCATAGACACAGGCAACAGTATGGTGATTACCAAAGGGAATGGTGGGTGGGGACAGGTAGAAGAGGGTAAACAGGGGATGAATGGTGATGGAAGGAGACTTGACTTGGGGCTGTAAACATGGAAGACAATATACAGATGATGCTTGATAGAATTGTAAACTTGAAACCTATGTAATTTCATTAACCAATGTCACCCCAAAAATTCAATAGTTTTTTAAAGTGGTTGTTTGTTTTAATATCTTCCATACATGCTAGAGACTTTACTTATGTATTTGGTAATCCTTGACTGTCTACTCATGACTTACGGTGAGGGAGTAAATGGGTGCCTAGTGGACCTGAGTGCATGGATGCGGTTTTCACAGTGGAAACTCTAATCTGGCCCTGAGGAAGTCTTTGCTGGGGACCCTCTCAGGCATTTCCTTTGGGAAGGGCCAGACTCTCTGCCTGGACAAGGAGGGCCAGGCTGCTGGAGTATTTGTGAGCCCAGTGGGATCAGAGGAAAGGTGGGCTATGCAGTCAGCCTTCAGGGGGTTCGAAGTTACTCAGTCTGCCTGTATGTAGTGCACTTTGCTCTGCCTTAAGTCTTCATCCTGCTTTTCTTTAAATATGTAGTTACTGTCCTAGAGTTTGGGGAAGGAGTGAAATAAGAAATGTTCAATCTGCCATCCTAACCTGGGGCATATGGGAAGGTTTTCATGCTATCTCTTCCACAAGAAGGCCTCCATTAAAGCATGGTAACAACATTTAATTCTAACATTTAAAGAGAATAATGGTTATTTGGTATAACATCCTAATTTTATGGATCAGGTAACTGAATTACAGAAACTTTATGATTTGTTGATTTAAGAGTAATCCAGACTCAGAGAGAATTCTAGCATATTTGCTTTGTCTTACTGAATGACAAATAGGAATGTGGCAAAGAAGAAATATGAAATATAGAAATAAAATGACAAATAGTATGAGTGAAAAGAACACTAAATTCCAGGTATACAAATTTGATTGTTTTTCACGCCTTTTGCTTTTATATTAAAGGAAACTTCTGCTCATGTAAGGCCTGCAAACAATGCAACATGTGTAAGGTGATTTTATTGAAACCTTATGTCTAAGCATAAATTGAATACAATGCAGCACTGGAAAAAGACTAACTTTTGCAGAGTTTTTCATCCACTTTTTCACTGATTTTTTTAAAGTTTTATTTATATGTTTTTAGAGAAGGGGAGAGGGAAGGAGAAAGGGACAGAAATACCAGTGCCTCTCACACTCCTGCACTGGGGACCATGCCTGCAACCCAGGCATGTGTCCCTACTGGGAATCAGACCCGTGACATTTGGTTCTCAGGTTGGCACTCAGTCCACTGAGCCACACCAGCCAGATCCAGAACCTTTCTGACAGCTCAGTCCTCTCGGCCAAATCTAGACTTAAGACCCAGGGGCTCTAGATTCTAAACGTTTCCTCTCACTGCTTTTAAAATTATCTTACTCCATCGGTTCATGCTATTGAGTTGATTTTGTATGATGTTTCCAGGTTTATATGTAGAAAAAGAAGTGTAGCAATAAAGAAAAGGGTAGGAAAACTGGCAACATACAGCTTTTGTGGGTGGTCTTATTTTAAAACAGATGGAAAACTAAATGTTTAAAGTCATGTTTTCCAATGGTAAATAAATAAGAATAGGACAATCACATTTTGAAAATTATGATAGAAACATTCTTTCTAAACATTTGAATGGCTCTTGAGATAGATCAGGGTTTTGAAAAGCCTATGAAAATAATGTTCTACAATACAAGAAATATTGTCATTTTGATATTTAAATTACAGTGTCCCTGAGAGACAGTTCTTTATGCTTTTCTAAATATGTAAACATCTTGCTGACACGCATGTCAGGTTCAGGGCTCTGGACATTGTCAACGCTAAATAATTACTGCCTGACTGACAGAGAAAATGAGAGAGGGGGCATAGAGAAGTTGGAAAGGAATTTTTAAAATAACAAGTTACCAATGGAAAAATTAACATACAGAGCTCCTGAGTAAAAGTAGACATGACATAGTTATGTAAAGTCCCTCCCCCCCCGCTTTTTCGTGGTAATGGTATCATGTCTATGAGCATGCCTATACCAAACATATCCAGGGAGTTTTCCCTCTCAATTCTAAGATCCCCGTGAGTCTGTGGTCACTCATGAGCAATTACAGTAAGAAGACATTTATTCACAATATGTGCAAATTCCTGCCAGCAGTCTCAGTGGCCAGCAGTGCATGTGTTCAGAATTGACTAAACAAAGAAATGGTTTCTCTGTGGGTAAATTTCAGCTGTAGCCAAGTTCACTGAAAACCTATTACCAGTTTGCAGGCAGAAAGTGGAATTTTCCATTTCATCTCGCATGCATTTGAAATGCGTCTGACTTATTATGGCATAAAAATGACAGTCTTATTAAAACTCTCTGGATATACATTAAAGGACATCAGAGCTGGCACAGAGCAGAGTCACTGGGGCCAGACCCTTGTGCTTGTGCCTGTGGGAGGACGTTGGAAACAGTGAGTGACCTTTCAGCTGGATGCAGGCTTTCATTCTCTGTGTTCTAATTTCTCTTTGGTCTCTCCGACACCTCCCCTGGCTTTCCCAGTGTGCGATTTCTTTGAAAATGAATATCTATCTCTAGTAATTCCTTTACTTTGTTCCAGACTGTGCTCCATAGATAGCGCAGGTGTCTGGAAAGATGTTAATAGGTATTCTGGGAAGGAAAGAGTCACAGTTAAAACCTATCATTTTGGGCATGCCACCTGCTGAGTCCCAGGGCCTCTTGGCCCCTCCAGTCCTCACTGCTGCAGCCAGCTTTTCACAGGCATCACCCTGACTGAACACCCACTCTCTTGACACTCACGTGCAGTCAGAAAGGGCAGAGTTAGCCCCTTACAGGCCACACTGGGCCAACCTGCCACAGGAGCCAGAGGTTCAAGGCTGCCTCCTCTGCCTCAGGTGGGGTGTGCACTGCTGAGGACAGGGAGCCCGGCTCATTGGCTGCTCCAGGGAGGTGTAGCTCAGTTCCCCTGCGGTAACTGGCCTGGTAACATGCCCTTGTACCGATTTCTTCTTTTTCTGCATTCCTGTCCCCACTACCCTCTCAGGTTCTCTGGAATCATGTCCCAAAACCAAACCTTTTGATGGAGGTGAGGAAGGCAAAAGCAGTTATAATCAACGTGAACTTACTGAACTCTCATGAGAGTTGCTGCATTTAAAAAAGTAAACCAACAACACACACAAAAGGAAACGGAAGACTTGTTCAGCCCTGTTTCCCAATTTATCTCTGGGAAGTTTTTCTAAAACATTTTTTGCTAACATATTGTCCCTGAACACAGAATATCTTCAAAATCCGAGCCAGGTTCAGCTTCAGGGGTGTGCGCCCTCTGCAGTAACATCAGGCCCTGCACTAGAAAGGCCCTGTGCTTGATTTAGATCTCTGATGCCAGCTTTTCAAAGTTCTCAGTCGTTTATGAAAAGGAGGCTTCACATTTTTATTTTGCACTGCGTCCTGCGAATTACATAACCTGAGCGAAACTGAAACAAATGCAGACCACAGACTATGGTCCTCAGGAAAGCTTTCGCAATCCTGTAGTCCTTGTAGTTGAAAGAAACCTGAACAACAAAAAAAAGCGGGGGTCTCTGACCTTCTCTTTGCTGCTTCTCATTTATGCATGAGAGTTAGTGATTGAACCTATCTGAGTTTCAGTTTGGCTGCTAATGACTGACTGGTGGGTATGACCGGCAGCTCTCAACTCTGCTGCACATTGAAGTGATCTGAGGAGCTTTGAGAAATATCAGGTTGGGATGGGATGTGTCAGCATCACTTTAAAGCTCAGTCCAGTGGCTGGGATGTTGAGCCAGGGTTGAGGACCCAGCACAAGATGAGGCTGCCATCCAGCTTCAGTTCTGTACACAATGAGATTAGTCGCAGCCTCAGACTACGCAAGTGTCCGCGGTTCTCATTTTATAACCAGGGTAAATTATCAAGAGAACATTAAAAGCTATTTGGGGCACAATAGTGTTTAGAGAGAAAAGTTTACATTTTCACAGGATGTTATTGTTGGAAAGTGCCTTGGAAGCTTATAGCCCATTCTCACACCCAATATAAACAGTATTTATAATAGTTCAATTATGCACATGGAGACACAATAGAGAGTGGTAGGAACGGGAAGCAGAGTTCAGAGGAGAGGGGGAGTCTAGACGGCTTTCATATGAAGAATTACTCCAAGATGTTACGAAGACAAACAAACAAGCAAACTAGCCAAACCAACTGTTGGGCCCCTCTTCATTTCAAGGACAGAATGGTTTCCTTTAGCAGCGTCGCTGCAGCCACCTGGGGGTTCACAGAGCTTTGGGAGAAAAGAATCTTCTTATTTGGGGGAGAATGACTCTGAAGAAAAAAGGAAAACAGTCTTGTAAAAATATTAATTAACTCACTGCCTCCATCCAGAATGTGCCAAAGCTCTAGTTGATATGCAAAATAGACTCATGAATATGATTCGATGGATAGAAAATATGCATCTGAATGCTTTCCCAGAGTTTTCTCTGATAATGTAGAAGGAAATCATTAATAATTTGCTGTCTGATGGAAGTTGGAGTCTTCTTAAAACCTCACTTTCACATTATTAGTAAGTGCCTTATTGTGTTTTCCCCACATACTGATTATTTTGGGGGGGAGGAGAAAGTTAGTTGCTTGTCATTTTTCTAACAAAATATGTTGCTGATTTCTCCCCTGGATACTTGGTGAAAGAAAATCCACTTTTATGTTATTTCTTATCACCCATTAATGTTTATCTATAATACTTAAGTTCAGAGGACATCAATGAGAAATCCATAAAAGTAAATTTCTGTTTTATTTTACTCTTAAGAATCATAATGTAGGATGGGGACTGTGCCTTCACGTGCTGGTTTCTGCAGGAAATGCGGTCGTGCAGGCTGTGAGTGTCCCTTTGTGCAGCAGACTTTGCCGTCAGCAAACAGCATTGCCAGCCCATCCTATGGGCACCCAGGCTTTCTGTTCTCTTCTCAGTCTTTTTCTATTTCAGAAATTGTGGTTCTTCTTCTGCAGCATAGTCAGGCCAGTGAATTGGCTGGTATCATCTGCAAATATCACATGTGTGCTTTTTTTGTCTGCCTGATTTGGTGACAAGGGCTTCCTCTGCTCTGGCCTGTCTCTCAAGAATGTGCCAAGCTTCGGATGAGCTCTCTGTACCCTCAAATACACGTTCCACTCTAAATCTAGTTTTTGTTTGTTAAGGTTTCCAGTGGGCTTTATTTAGTGTTGGTAAAAGAAGTGAGCTTGACAAGTCTAGCTATCCTTTCGGTCAGGAGGATGGGCTTTTATTTAGAAATTAAAGAAATGAGAAAAGAACGGATCAGACAGCTTTGGTTTTCATTTTTGTAAAATCTGACGCAGGGACTTCATTGATATTCCATATTCTCAGAGCATATCTCAGTGGAACGACAGGCCGGCAAGATCGCAATGTGTAGAAAGACTACTATTTGGAAGGAATCTGGGGATCGTTTGCTGATTCTCCATCCAGTGACTTAGCTACATTTCATGTTTTCTATTTGTGTAAAGCCAACATTAAAAGACCACTGAAGATTTATGCGCTGCATCTTGCTTGAGCATATGCATTATGCCCATTATTATCCTACATATTAAAATATTCATATATAGTTCATAAATTGAGAAACCAGGATTCAGAAAGCTTAAATATCTTGCCCATAGTCCCTTCATTGAGAAATCATATCTTTTTAGTTCAGTATTTGCAGGTGGATCACTCTGCCTTTCAGTTAGTTTTCTAATCTGAGTCATTTTAATTGGTGTATATATTTTCAAAAAGCCCCGTGGAGGTACTTTTTACAGCTATCATACACAGAAGAGTAATATGCCTGCCTTGTTGAATATTTTTATAATGAAATACTTACCTGAAAAGGCATATTTATCATGAATTTTATAGTGGCCAATAAAATAACATATAAACTCCAATTCCTTGAGTATCTGCTAAAACGAGTTTAGATATACGTGATAAATAATCTGCAGTTTCATTAGTTCACTTTGGGATTGACACAGTGTTTTCATTTGAACTCCCAAATGGACGGACGTCTGTTCCTTATAGAAAACTTAGTAATTCTTGAGACAACGACAAAGAGGTTGTATCTTCTAATCAGCAGGCTCATTAAAACAATAAAACACTTCTCCAGCCTTGAAATTTTATATCAATGACTAAGATGATCATCTTCTGAAATTGTAGTAATTTTGCTGTGTTTTAAATGAACAATTATGTAATTAACATGGGCAGAAAACAAGGAGAATGAACTTTACACACATGGAAAGAAAATCCTTTAGGAGGGTGGCCATATACCATTTTGCATATTAGGGATCAATGTAAAATTAATGATGAGAAATATTTATATAGGGGTAAAAATAAATATCTAGATATACATATCTCCAAATATTCATTCTTGTTTGTTCAGGTGTTTTGCACAGGAATAGAGTAAGAAAGCAATGTTCTACTATGTAGTTCTTAATGGGATGATCTGTGTACCCCAATCCAAGCCCTGCCCCTAGCCCACACTGCCAAATGTTAAAGGTTGTCTTGCGCTTACCAGACCCCAGAACCCCAATTAGCTACCTGTTTTCTTGATCTCTTTAATTTTTGCTGCCTGTTTGTCTATTGCTTCTGAAATGTTCTCTTTCATTTGCACTTGGTTCTCCTCCTGTCTTGATCACTGTGTTTGTTAGTCTGCTCTGTCTTCCTCTGTCCTTCCTGGTCCTTCTCTGTAGCTGTTCCCCAACTCAGCCCTCAAACTTCATTCTCTCTTCTTGCTCCTTCCACTCTCATTCAGGTACTTGACTTTACCTTTTTATTCTGCCTCCACAGGCAAATAATTATATTGAAATGGCTTCCGATGGATTTTATTTTCTCAAATATTTCTCTTTCATTTCTTCAGTACAGTCCCATAATGGCTAAGTTATGAGAACAAGGCTTATTCCTCTAAGGAAGGAAAGAAGACATACTATTTATAATCAAGGATTCATTGCTTAGCTTTGAATTTAAAATGTGACATTAAATAATCCATAGAGAGATAACAGGTTTAAAAGCTAAGAGGCTGTTTTTAAGTACTCAGACAAATTTGGAGGAATCAGGGCTTCCAAAGGTAGGTAGCCTTAGAGAGCCCGCATGCCTCTCAGAGAAATCCATATTGAACATGACTTTGCCCATCATGATGTAGGAGTGGTTGAACAACAAAGACGAAGGCAGATGACCTAGACTATTGGGATTGGTGACAATTTCATTAGATTTAGCACACAGAATGATTTTGGGAAATAATGGAGACATCCAAGGTCTCTAAGAGGCGGGGGACATAGAAATGCTGGGAGGAATATAAGAGGCCCGGGATAGGGGCGAGTTAGCTATAGCACCCAGTAGCTGGAGGCCATGGCACTTACAACAGTGCCAGAGTGATGCACAAATGGTGACATGGGACAGTCCTAATTGATCAAGGAACAGTCAGTGTAGGACACCCAGGGACCAGGAGGGCCGAGGCATGGTTCTGCAGACATAGTAAGACTCAGAGGATAGTTTAAAGACTGGGCAATCTTCCTCCTCAAAACGACAAGGGTATATGTGCTCTCTGGAATCTAGATGCAAAGTTGGAAAGAGGAAGAGGGGAGATCACTGAGAGAGAGAGAGAGAGAGAGAGAGATCTGTACAGCTAGATACTTAGTCCCAAAGAGGCTGCTTTAAAATCACAAGTGTCTACATTTCATTGGCAAGATCAGGTATTTTCCCCATCACATTATGCTGTGTTTGGATTTGTGGGTAATGAGAAAAGAACTATATTCCTACTTTTATGAAGTTGACAGTTACTTGGCAATATTTCCAAGCCATCTTTCTCTCTGTAGCAGTGCACCTTCCACTGACTAATGGATATGATCTTGGTAGGCTAAACTCATCATGGGCAGCATTTAACTTATCATTTTCTTTAGCATTTACTTTTCCACCTAAATTCTCTATTCTTTCAATTATTCACTGAAAATTTGAGTATCCCCTTTGAATCTTCCTTCTTTTTTTTTTAGTTTCTCAGGGACAATATTCAAACATTTCCCCCTGGTTCCTTTCTCATTGCTGTCATAGTAGTCCAGAAAGATTTGCATAAATGTAAGAACAGGATTCATCTTTATAACATAAATTTATTTTCATCCCAAGCCTAGTAATGTTCAATGCATTCAGAGAAGATTCCTAATTATTTAGTATGGCCCTGAAGTTTCCTGATGCACTGATACTCTATGAAGATAACAAAATACTACAACACTTGGTTTAAGGCAACACAAATTTAACCTCTTACAGTTCTGGAGGTCAGAAATCTAAAATCAAGGCATAGCTAGGGCTGTGTTTCTTTCTTGGGGGAATCTGTTTTTTTGTGTTTACAGCTTTTAGAGGCCACCTGCATTCCTTGGCTTATGGCCTCTTCCTCGTATCATTCCAACATCTTGCTTCTGTCATAGCAGCTATTTCTTCTACTTGTTCAGATCTGACATCCTTTTATAAGGACCCTTGTGATTACATTGTGCTTATCTGGATAATCCAGGATAATCTACTCCTTTCAAAACCTTTAACTGAATCACCTCTGTGAAGTTCCTTTTGCCATATAAGGTACCATTCCAAGGTTTCAGGGATTGGACATGAATGTCTTTGGGAGGCCACCATGGCCTATTGCACCCATTAACTATTCCAGGCTGGTCTTCCAGTATATCCATCTCTGCTGTAGCTAGACTCTTCCAGTTGCTGCCTCATGAATGGAGGACATAGTGCATTTTCTTCTCAACACCTTTGCTCCAGAGTGTTCCCGTATTTGGAATGCCTTTATGTATGGACACCGGCAGCTTCAATTCTACTCACCCTTTAGTTTTTAGCTTCATTTCCTCACTATACCAGCCCACTGCAATTTTCTACTTCATGAGCTCTTCTAATTGTTATTCTATATACCATGTGAGGAGGAAGGTGTTTACTGTATTTTATCTTGTATTGTTATCCTAATTGTTATGAAAAAACTTTAATCAGTCTTTGATGGGAAATGCATTAAAAATCTTTAGATGTTTAGATGCCATCTTTATATACATATAAAGATGATTCCTGAATCAGCAGAATTTGTAAGCTAATAAGAAATTTAAAAAATCATTATTAGGTCAATGCTATGGGTTTGAAAGAGAATAGATTTTTGAACCATAATATTCTAAATTGAATTACAGTTCTAACTTGTGGCAACTTATTTATATCCACTGAAATTCATGCTTTCTCATTTATAAAATGGAGATATTTTCATTATAAATTTATTCAAAATGCAAATAAATCATAATTTACTAAGTAACTGGTTCATAATGTAAACTCAATAATGTTTGCTAAATGATTTTTGACATTTCAAAAAGCCCTATGGGTGTTCGGAGACCTGAGAGAGAACATCCAGTCATGGAAGACTTAATCCAGAGAGCAGGATTTGAGTTAGGCCTTGAAATCTGGATATAATTTGCATATTGAGGATAGAAAACAGGATCTGGGTCCCTAATGATGTCTACAGACAACCATTTGGATTAGGCATGATAGATTACTGCAAGGAAGGCTTAATATGCAGGCCGAAGAATCTGAAGGCCAAGCTACAGGTTCATCCTGTTGTCAAGAGAGAGTGATTCATTCACCAGCCTTTGTCTAGGCTTTCACCATTTCTTACCGGTGCTTTTGAAAGCTCTTTAAATATAGGAACTATGTCTGCTTTGTTTATTTTTTTACCCCAGCATCAGGGGCAAGGCTTGGGACATATTAAGCATTCAGGAAGTGTCTATTGAACAAACAAACAGAGAAGCACAGGAAGATAAATATTCCTTTTTGTTTTTGTCTCATCCAGAATTTCAAAAATCTGAAGATGTGGGTGTCTTGTACACAGTTCCCAAGGTTTAAGTCTCTTCCAGAAAAACCTGCAGTGATGACTATAAGAGTGTGGAGTTAAATTATCTGCTGTGTTGGATTCTGGAAATACCTGGAAACATCTGAGTGCTTTTAAAATACAATAATCTTGCATTATAGGTCTCAAAGTCACTTCTGTGAAAAACTATGCTTATTAATCATATTCTTATGACTTTGAAACTTTGATTGATTTGGAATTTATGGTGATATCTTTGTGTGTAGACTCAGAAGGATGAGTCTATTAAATAATTGAAATGAATAAATAGATTCCATTTGCTAATGCTTTTGGATTTTTAAACACTTTATATTTTTACATAATTTACACCCTCACAGAGTTTGTCTGTTCCCAGGAAATTATAATGACTCTATGATGCATAAAGTGCTTATCCTTTTGAGGACTGATTGCTATAGCTAATGAAGAAAAAACCAAAAAACAAAAACAAACAAACAAACAAAAAAACACAAACATTCTATGGACACAAGAGAAGAATCTGTTAAACATCAGAGCCTGACATGGTTTCTAATATCTAAACTTTTGTTTGAGAACTTGGCCTTACAATCTGCTAATAAACTTAAACTTCCTTTTTTGTTTTCAAAATATATATTCTAATGAGCATAAGGAAGCAAATTTAATCATTAATAGGCAGATAACCATGGAAACACCATAGTTACATTGCTATAACCAGCATCAATTTCTATCAGAGCTAAGAATAGCATGTCATGTTGGGAGTTTTACTTTAAATATGATTTCTAAAACAGGAATTGGGTAGATGAGAAGGTTTAAATGCCATCTTATGATTTTCAGCCAAGATTTTACATTTTCTCACAGATCATGGGAACAATTTATTGAGATGTCAATGATAACTACATCAAATGTTAGTACATTTCTAGCACACCAGGCTACATCTTAAAGGAACATGAAACGGTTTTCATTAATAATATTTCTATTACTTTGAGGGAAGTAGCCACTCAGAAAATGGAAAAAAGGAAAGAGAAAAAAGGTCATAGAATTGAAGAATAATAGAAACCTATTATTTTTATCCTTACCCAAGGACATTATTTTAAATTGTTTTTAGAGAGAGAGGAAGGGAGAGAAACATCAGTGCAAGACTGAAGCATCAATTGGTTGCCTCCCATACGTGCCTGGACTGGGGATTGAACTTGCAATGCTTTAGTTATGGGATGATGCTCCAACCAACTGAGCCACACCGGCCAGGGTGAAACCTATTTTTTGATATATGTGGCAGAGCCTTCATTTAGGTGGAACCATGAGACTAACTGCAGACCAGGGGAACATGAGAGGTGTTCCCTTCCTTCTCTTATCACTTATCAGCTATGTGAATGGAAAGGATCTAACAAAAGAAGGATGGATGGTCCTGGCTGGCGTAGCTCAATGGATTGAGTGCAGGCCTTACTGGGCACCTGGCCTGCAACCCTGGCATGTGCCCTGACTGGGAATTAAACCAGTGACCCTTTGGTTCACTTCCCAGTCAGGGCACATGCCTGGGTTGCAGGCCAGGTCCCCAATAAGGGGCATGCGAGAGGTAACCACACATTGATGTTTCTTTGCCTGTCTTTCTCCTTCTCTTCCCCTCTCTAAAAAAAATAAATAAGCTCTTTAAAAAAAAAGGATGAATGATTCACTAGATAGAAGGATCTGCAGTCCTGAGATAATTGCATAAAACAGAGCCCACCACTCACTCTCACTGCACTATTACATGAGCAAGAAATATTGTGTTAAGTTGCTGCAATTTAAGTGTTGTTTGTTTCAGGGGTCATCCTGAGTAATATAGGTAGAAAACTTGGAAAGTCAGGAAAATCTCACCTTTTGATGATTCAGTCTCAGGAAGTGATATTGACACATGAATCAGATGAATTCACAAAACTCATCATTTTTTTCTTTGTCCAATGAGCAATGACAGAGGCTGTGGACATCATGCCCCTCCCTGTCTCTTCACCTCTGCTTCTGAGGTGTCCTCAAAGAACAAAGGCCACACCATACCACATGCCCTGCCTAGAATGCACGACACAGAGCTGACCTTGGCTGAAGTACATGGTTGAAACCATTACACATTGACAAAGTAATTAAGTTTAGTTAAGTTGGTCCTTAAAAAAACAATTAGTCTGGCATTTTTGCTAGTGAATATAATGCTAGTAAAGTAGCTTTATTTCTTTTTTATGACTATTGGAATCCATTTTCATATGGTACAGAGATATTAATAAACTCCTTTATGAAACACGGATTATTTTTATAGGACTTCTTTAATAGTGTACCTGATATTAAAGAAGGTAAGCAATAGACAACTTTTATTTTACAGTGCAAAATTTTAAATATCTGGTAGTTCTAAAGAATAATAAACCTTAGAAATATTTATCCTCATATATGAGTATTTTAATTAACCAAAGGATCTTTGTTTTACTTTTAAATTATTTAAGAAATACAAAATAGAAATGGAAAATCATGTAGTCATCTGGGTTTGGGATCACCTATTTTGGGCTTGGATTTAAAAAGAAAACATGCTTTCAGCTTTCTCTTAAAAATTCGTCTATGAAGATGGTGCTGAGAATGTTTGTAAGGAAGTGACCCTCAGAAAGATGACATATAGGATGATTTAAAAGTAGCCTTTCTGCATAAAAGCCAGTTCCCATCCTGTTTTTGGATTCGTGTCTACCATCTGCTTGTTTCATAGTGAGAAGGATCTGCAGCTCCAAATCCAGGCAGCAGACAGGGCGCCACTGGCCTCCTGCGGAGCTAGGAGAGACAATGACCTCTGGTCGAGGATACTGAGGGGCAGAGGGCAGCAGGGCGAACATGTACGTCCTGTAAAAGACGTGAAAGATGGGGTGCCCACTCCCATCTTTTAGTGGTTTAAATCACATAACCTTCCAATTTAACCTTTGGGTGCCATAGCCAACCCCAAACATGCCCATTTTCAATGAAGCATATTCTTTAAGTATTAGTTATATATTTTCTTAAGAAGTGATTGGTCTTAAAACCCCTGAGGAGTTTCTCATAACAACAACAACCACAAAATTGGTGAAGAGGAAACTCAGCAAAAACAGCATTTTCTTTTCTTTTCAGAAGGAAAGAGGCAGATGGTAACTGTGTGTGCCTGAGTGTGTGTGTGCAGCTTGGTAAGGAGGTGCACATAAATAGTGTGCAGGAGTATTAGAAATTATTCTAGTTATTTCTTTTTGTATAAAAAACCACCCCCCCCCAACTTCATGGAATAGAACAACCACCGTTTTATTTTGTTCGCACTTCCTATGCGAACAGGAAGCAGGGCGTTGTTTCTGTCTCTGCTCCCTGGTGTTTGGGCCTCAGCCGGGTGGGATGACTCAAATATTGGTGCCTCCCCAGGATGGCTCAACTGTGGGTCTGTTGACTTCAGCCCCTACCTGCTGCCTCTCTGTGGTGGCCTCGGGGTAGCTGGGCACGTTACCTGAAGGGATAGGGTTCTCAAGTGAGGTGTGTAACAAACCAGGCAAAATCAGAGTGGCTTTTTATGAGTTGACCTCAAAGTCACATTTTTGTCCCTTCCTACATACTCCATTTGTCTAAGAAGCCACAACATACCAGATTCAAGAGGCGGGGACATAGACTCTTGCCTCTTGATGGGACTAGGATGAAGGAATTTGTGGCTGCATTTTAAAAAATGACCACAGGAGGATTAGATGCAGATGGAAACTAAGATCCAACAGATTATTGATACAGGTTTCCTAGTATTCTGAAGACCAAGTGTTTGGATATTAACTCTTCTCCTTTGGCCCACCCCAACCCCACATACCCCCACATTTTGGGTTCCTGAGAAGGTCAATTTAATTTTTTCTCTACAATTTTCTTTCCATACCTGAGCTTTAGCAAATATCTACAGAGTAACATTAAACATAGTTTCCTCTGTGTTTAACTGGTGACAAATATCCTTAGCAAGATTAGGGCAGTCTCGGTTATGGAGTTGGACATAGCATTGGTATAGGATCACGACTGCTCTGAAGAAAGGGGACCACTACACTGATCTGACTCAAGGAAATTCCACTTAGAAATAAAGTGCGACTCCTTCCCTTTATCGGCTTAGCCACAGAGCCGATTGCTTTCTCGCTCCTGCTCACTTTGGCAGGGATTGGCTTCCCCTGTCCAGTCAGTAGCACTAATTGAAGAGTGGCATCCAGCTGCCTCCAGCTTCAAGGAATTGACTGGATGTGCTTTTTCATTCATCTCTGTCTTTGACTTCTCTGATTTTATACCTCCTGGTTTCTGCCTAGTCTTCTAGAAATATTCTCTAGGTCTGATCACTGGTTACATCACTCAGGGAGGTCAGATCTGCTCCCTTGCCCTGGTTGTGCTTGATCTCACAACCCTCTTTGTGCATGTGGTGAGTTGGCCAGCTCCTGGATCCTGGCATCTCTCTATTCTCCTGTCATAAACCACGGCGCCCCCCTGACCAACACCAGCAGAGGCTAACCCTCCCTACAGGTCAACATGACAGAAAAGAACAAAGTGCTAACTTAGGGGGAAATCTTTCCACCAGAATCCTGGCCAAATGGAAGGAAAAACAGTAGAAGACTTTTTTTTTGTAGCAACCATCATTAAACCACTTTTAATGAGTGCTTTTAAGTTTTACTGTTTGATAGAGTCACATCATCCTGTGAGATAAGCATCACTTTAAAAAAAAGTTCATTCTTACTATTTTGATTTGCTTGTGAAATATCAGGTTTATTTGATTATTGCTACCAAATTAGTTTAAATCAATTGTAGTTGTTATTGTAATTATATAATAAAATGATATGGAATGTGAATGTAACGTAAATGCAAAAGGAGAGTTGTGGCCTTTGGGGAAAAATTGAATGCAGTAATTGCTTTGTTAACTGCTTTATTGAGTGAAATTATTGTAAAATTAAGGGAGGAAGAGGTAAGTTTGAAAGGTTGTAAAATAATTGTAAAAATGTAGAAGGATTTTGCATTAAATTTGCTCCCTTATATGACATTGACCATATCTTCAGTAATTGACAACTATCATGTATTCTTTTAAGAATAGATAACCATGTAGCCAAAGTTAGTTTGTATTAGATTTCTTTTCTTTTGTCATTGGACTGACATTTGAAAGGAACTTGAGTGAGAAGGCATAAATTGTGTTTAACTTTCAAGGCATCAAGAAATCGTGTCTCAAACATCTTCTAATTACCTTCATAGGGGGCTGCATTAATTCTTTCAATCTTTGATGGGCACCAGCTGAAAGATGGTAATGAATTATGTGTGTCCTCAAATAATGACATACCAAGGAATTTTTATGATCTAAAATTGAACAAAAATTTTTCATGATTCAGCCTCATTTCTGTAGGTACCATGGATGATGCACAGGGTGTGATTAGATGGACTTAATGATGAGAGTTGCACAGAACAGTGAGGCCTCCCCAACCACCCTCGTTATAACTGCAACCCCTTGACCCACTCCTTGTCCACGGTTCTCCCTACCCCCTTTCCTGCTCTGTTTTTTGCCGTAGCAACTATTGCTGGGAAGCTCCAGGTCTCCCACACTGAGCTGTCCCTTTAAAACTTACAGCAAAGAGGAACAGGTGAGACAAGTGCTCCCCACTGTCTCTATAATGGGGGAACGGGATGTCAGAGAAAGTGTGAAGCTGCACTTGCCTCGTTCCTTGCCTTATCTTAAATTCACCAGTAAGTCATCCCTCATTCCTAGGGGTGGAGGGAAAGTGTGAGAGTGTGTGGGGGCGTGGGGGTTGAGGGACCAGGAGTGTTAGGCAGTGGAGCTGTGTTCACCGAGGGTGCTCTTATGGTCTGAATCCAACACATGTTGAAATACTAATGTCCAAGATGCTGGTATTGGGAAGTAGGGGCTTTGGGAGTTGAGAAGGTCATGAGGGAGGAGACCGAATGACTGAAATTAGTGCCCTTATGAAAGAGATCCCACAGAGCCCCTGAGCCCCTTCTGCCGTGTGAGGAAGGATGCAAGGAAACGTCTGGGGCTGGAAGAGGGTCCTCCTTCAACCATGCTGGCACCCCGAGCTGGGACTTCCAGCCTCCAGAAGTGTGGCAACCAACTTCTGTTGTTTGTAAGCCACTCAGTGTGTGGCTTGTGTGTGGGATTTGGTTAAGATAGTCCAAATGGACTAAGACTGAGGGACGACAAGTGTGGGAGGGTTCATTTTCCCCCTTATAATTCAATAAAGAAAACATTCATAATAGTGATAATTAGGCAAACAACAACAGAAAAGAGAAAGTTCTGTAGAGAAAATTAGCCAAAAGACATAGACAATAGAAGAAATCCAAAGTATAAATAGTTTATAAACTGTTCAATTCCACTTATAGTCAAATCAAATTTAAAATAACAATGAGATACTTTTTTCTACCAGAGAAGTTAAAAAAAATACACAATTTCCCCAAACTATTTTAATCAAGAGCTCAATGTGTTTTGATGCAAAAATGTCATTTCTCAAAATAGAGCCTAAGTGAATGATGATGATTTGGACAGGTATGTAAACACAACGATTTTTGTTTACAATATAATTTATATGAGCCAAAAATGGGATAATAACTTCAATATTGAATTGTGAGAAATTGGTGAATAAATTAGGCACGATGGAATATTATGTAGCTATTAACATTAATTTTGAATAAAATTTTAAAACTTGGAGAAATGTTCATATTAAAGTTTACATGAAAAAATCAGGAAATGAATCTATGTGTGTATATAAAATGATGCAAATTTTGTTGAACATGTATATGCCTAGAAAAATATAGTTGGAAGAAGCACGTAAAGCATAAACCATAGCTTAAGTTTTATTTTTTCTCTTTATGCTTCTGTGTATTTTCTAGTTGTCTGCAACAAGTGTGTATTACTCTTTTACAGTCAGGAAAATATAACCATTTAAAATAAATCATGAATTTTAACACAGGCTAGCCCACAGTTATCAACTGAACTCCATAAAGAAAGAACCACAAGACGTGGAGGCTTTGGGGGAGCAGCGATCAGATAACCGCAGCGCAGAACTGAAGTGAACTGACGACGATTCAGTACCAAGTGGCACCACTTGGCCGTCAGCATCATTATAATCACAGTGAGTATTCATTTCGTTCTCAGTGCATCCCACACACTGCCCTCTGAGCCTTGTATGAATCAACTCATTACATCCTCACAAGAACTCTATGAGGGAAGCGTTATTTTATAATTCTCATCACACAGCTGATAAAACGAGGCAGGGAGAGATGAGTTAATCTACCTGAGTTCTGGCAGCTGGGAAACGCAGGAGGCAAGCTTTGATTCAGAGCAATCGGATCCTAGGGGTGGAACAGTAATCTGCACTTGCACTCCTCCGTGCTGGCATTTGTTCACACAGGTTATGGTCCTAGAAGGGACTTTTATAGCAGCAGGCGATCTTGTGGGTACTTGCAATACAGTCCATTTATCTCTGTATTAACTGTGTGGCCCCAGAAGTTTGGCAGGGGTCAGCTCCAGGATATTTGAATCCAAATTTCATGTTCTTCCTATAGCACCACAAAGAATACAAGAAAGCTCTTTCTTGCTGTTATAAGAATAAATCTCATAAGGAGAGTTACACTAAGAAGTCAGCTTTGCTCTGTATTTCGGATGGTATCTTGATACACACACTGCTAATTATTAGTGACAATATTTTGGTTCATTTTTAACCATTTGCATTTTATTTTCTAGATGAGTTAAGAGAGACCACTGTTACCTATTTAGAAGACCAAATTGTATTACTGTAAATATTCTTATTTAGCCCGATTGTGAACACTGTTTAGACAGAATAGGATACAAAACAGCATCCAAAGTCAAAGGAGCATATCTCCCCACCTGCCTCATAACTAGAAATGAATCAGTCATCAGACTCTGTAAGTAACATTTATGGATTAAAATAACACAATGAAAAAAAATGAACTCTGTCACTATCTTGAACTTTCATGTGCCCCTGAATAAAGTTACCTAGAGACTCTATTTAACTGTGGTTAAAAACACAGGATCTTTCCTTTATCTCATAGTAGGCATCACCTTAAAACCCCTATAAACACTGCTGATACAGAATGATTTGAGAATAATTTGAAAAGCAAAATAAATGATAGCCCATTACTCTCTCTAATTAAAATAAATTAATTATAGAAACTTGCTGTCAGAAATAGTGCTATACCAGGCAGGTGAATATTAAACTATTTAAATAGCTCATTGATTGAATTTCTTAATTCGGATCATGTGAGATTTCATTCAGGAGCACTAGGTCCTGAAAGTCATTGTTACAACCGATAGTTGCCTACTGTGCTCTCATACTGCTACACATATTTTCCCAAACATTTTGCTTTAGTGAAAGTTAGAGGGTTTACAGTGCTGTAAGTGCAATCTGTGGACCAACTGTTGTACTGTGTCACCCCCCTCACATCCTTATTCTTGGTGTCAGTTCTCAGCAATTAAAAGAAAGAAAATAATTTTCATGACGCACTGGATGGTCCCCTTCTCAATCTAGAAAGGTAGCCTGTTACTGAACAAACAGGTTCTTGAGAAAACATTAATTTTGAAGACATTGTCTTAGACAACTGGCAAATGGGAGTCGGAGGGATGCAGCAGTGAAATGGATGGATTTTATTAAAGATCAGCCTGGAGTAAATCCGTTCTGCCAGACCCCAATATGAGGAGATGAGGATATCAAGGACCAGCTGGGGCCTGCCTGTCACCCCACACTCCATCAGAACACAGATGCAGCTGCAGGGAGATTGAGATTAAGTTTCTGCTACTTGGAAGACCAGAGGCTAAAAATAGTAGTTTCAGAAAAATTAAATTTATATTTCTTTTGTACATAAGTTTGCAGACTGGTAAGGGAGAGAGGGAGAGAAAGACAATAAGCAGAAGATTTTACACACACACACAAGGATATGATACTACAGAATTTCAGGAGACACCTCCACATTGTGTAAGCAAGGAAGGCCTGTCAGAGAAGGTGATATTTAAGCCAAATCTGGAAGGATGCATTGAGATAGATCATAAAAATATGTGGAATTTTTAAAAGTCAGAGTTACAGAAACAGAAAGTAGAACAGTAGTCACTAGGACCTGGGGGAGAAAGTGGGGGGACCCAGAGAGATGCTGGTCAAAGGGTACAACCCCCCAGTTACAGGCTGAGTGTGTTCTGGGGCTGTAACGTCCAGCATGGTGACCAGAGTTAACAGCATTGTACTGCATACTTGGGAATGGCTGTAGGACTAGATCTGAGCTATGCTTACTGTGCACACGCAAATGGCAATTATGGGACAGCATGGAGGTTTTAACTAGCCCTGTTGTGCTAATCATCTCACAATATAAATGTGCATTAAATTTCATGTTGTACACCTTCAACTTACATAATGTCATATGTTAGTTAATGTCTCAGTAAAGCTAGGGGGAAAACAAATAAAAATGGAGAAAAAAGAGCATTCAAGGCAGAGGTTGCAGTGCAGGGAAAACCCTGAGGCAGGAAAGAGCTCGTACTTAGAGGGACGTGCAAGATGTCAGGGTGTGCATATTTGTGGATCATAGTGAAAAAGGGTGTGAGTTAGGCAAGATACGTAGAGCAGGTCGACAGGAAACTTATTGCCCTCTCAAAATGCAGCACCCACCTACAGTGCTAGGAAAGAGCAATTGAACTCCACCAGACCCCTGCCAATCAGCCTTTCCATTGGACATCTAGAATTGGGAACCGGCTGAGGCAGTAGGAGAGGGCAGGTTGCTGAGCTGTGTGGTCCCATTGTTGGGCCAGTGTCGCATTAGGGGGAGGCAGAGCACGTGAAAACTAAGGTCATGGGGAGCCAGAAACAAGAGTTTTTAAGAAAAGATATTTTTGTAGAGAGGACACAGGAACAGATACTGAAAGAGAAGCAGAAATAAGAATACTTGTGGTACCAGAGACAGACTATCGGAGAAAGCGGCTGCCTGACAGTTTTTGTTTCTGATAGGTTTTCCTCATCATATCCTATGTCCGTCTGCAGTGACACTTCCGATTTCTGTCTGCTCCACACTCATTTATCTTTCCCCCAACTATGGACGTGGTGCAACTTTCCGTTATATCATCCGTCTGGTCCTTTGAGCATGTGCCCAGTGAAGGTTGGCCCAAAGATTTGGTTATGGACACGGGGACAAAAAGGATCTCGCTTCCTTTTGAACCATGAGCCACGACGGGTGCAGATTCCTGGAGGCACTCTTACCTGCCTTGCGTTGAGATGGTGTCTGTGGTAGAACAATGAGGACAAAACACAAAGAGAAACAGACAAGCGAAGTGGAGGCAGAGAGCCCACGTAACACTGTTAGAGCGCTTACATCCAACCCTAATTAATACAGTCTCACCCTTCTACTCAAGCTATTTTAGGAGAGCCTCTTCTTTGCAAATAAATCATCCTCGCTAAGATGATTTTAGTTCATCCTAGTGGCCATTTAGTTCAATCCTCTCCTTTCACAAATGAGAAAGTTAAGGCTCAGAGAGGCTAAATGACTTCCCCATGACACTCCAGCACTATGAGTAATGGCCTCCCAACCACAAACGCAGGGCCTTTCTCCCCCTGGACCTGCAGAGAGTGCCTTACAAAGAGGTCCTAGATAGTGACATTTAAAAAAATATTGATTGATTTGAGAGAAATTTTCTTTCTTGAGAAAATAAAATTTAAGACTTTTGTTTTTTTTCTCAAGTAATTTCCATAAACAGTTCAATGCACCTTTCTGAGAAAGAAACATTTTGCATAATTGCAACAATAAGCACTCAAACTTTGTAACATTTACAAAGTTTACAATGTTTCCATTGAGGAAACATTGCTCAAAATATTTGCCAGTTTGTGGTTTAATGATATCCCAGTAATATTTTTGCTGTCAATCACATTTGCTAGGATAATTTTTAAGAAATAGCACGGGCCTGCGAGCCAAACAGTCGCTGTTCGATTCCCAGTCAGGGCACATGCCTGGGTTGCAGGCCGGTTCCCAGCAGGGGACGCACGAGAGGCAACCAACATCAATATTTCACTCCCTCTCTCCTTCCCTTCCCCTCTAAAGATAAATAAATAAAATATTTAAAAAAAGAAATGGGAAGAAATCCTCCAAGTTGTAAGAATTCCAATTTTGAAGGTCCAGTTATGTTTGGACATATAAAATAGAAAGAAAAACATACTTCAATTAGCTTAAATCAATGAGGTAACTTTTACATGGCATGTAATATTGTTTTGTGTAGAGAATAAAGGAACAACAATACTTTTTTTTAGTATTTGAAGTTTTGAAATGCCTGTCTCATTGTGTATTTTTTAAAAAGCAGAAATTAGCTTGGCCTAAACAGTGACCCCGTTTTAGCAAACATGCACTAATATTGTACGTGACACCGTCCTTTGGCAAGAAAAAACAAACAACTTTTTCTGTGTATCAGTAACTAAAAAAACAATACTGGCCATGAATTGCTGAAAGCAAATTAGAATGTATTTTGGAAAAAATTAAGTGGATGAACTTGTCCATTGTAATAGTATTTATAATTATGACCAGTACCCATTGAGTTTCAGGCATTGGGCTAAGAGCCTAGCAAGTGGTATAGCTACTGTGCTATTTTGTAGGTAAGGAAACTAAGAATTAGAGAGGTTGTATTAGTCATGGTTCTCCAGAATTGAAAGGATGTGCTTATATTTGTCTTTATCTCTGCATATCTCTATCTCCAAATCTATCTCTGTCTCCATCTCTATATCTTTATCTCTATCTATCTCCCCTTCACCCCGTCCCTATCTGGAAAGATTTATTTTAAGGAATTGGCTCATGTGGTAGTGGAGGCTTCACGCATCCAAAACCTGCAGGATGGGCCAGCATGTTGGTGCTCAGGGAAGAGCTGCAGCTCCAGTGTGAGGGCGGCCTGCTGGCAGAATGACCTCTGTGTGCATCTGCGTCCCAACCTCTTCTTTTTATAAGTATACCACTCATATTGCACCAAGGCCCACCCCAGTTACCTCATTTAATCTTAATTTCCTCTTTAAAGATCATGTCTGCAAGTTCAATTCCATTTTTCAAATACTGGGGATTAGGATTTCAACATATGAATTTGGGGGGAGGAGGAAGGGAAATAGACATTATCAGCCCATAGCAGAGGCTTATTCGTTTGTTCAACAAATATTGACGGAGTGCTTACTATGTGTCTGTATGTGACATGTGGAGAAAGTTTAGGCAGCATGTTTAAGGTCATGCAGCTGACTAGTAGTAGAAACAAAATTTGTCTGATATGAAAGAATGTGCTCTTAGCCATTCTAATGTCTTACGATAACAAAAATCAGAAATTGAACTAATAATTGGAATTGTATAATCTGTTTTGGAATACTATGCAACTTATGAACCCTGGTTATGAAGGTAAGACATGAGGGAAACTGCTTTTGGCAGAAATAGAAGATACAGGTTATATACATTTATATATTAGGGTTGTATCTGCATACAAGTGCATAAAAAAAGACTAAAAAGAAATAGATAATGTTACTAATAGCAGCAATGTCAGTGTCTTTGTTTCTTCACTTCTAAAATTTTTGGTAATGTGACATACTTTTCTAAAAAACTCTGAAAGATTAGATAATAAAAGGTGATTAGTTTGGTACTTTAGAAGACTCATAAGACTAAGTAAGAAACTGTGACATGGTTAAGTCTCTCTTCTGGACATATTGGTTAATCAATGAACCATTAGTACTAGAACTAGAATATGAACACCAGGACGATTAGTAATTTGATGATACTAACACCTGCCCGTTTTTATGAACTGACAAGACTCACTGTCATCAGTATCTAAATCTAGTGATGCTGTTGGCCAAGAACTCATTTATTTTGTTCTTCAGCTCTACTTGCTTTAAACACATTTTATTGTGTTAATGCATCTGGAAAGTCTATGGTATTTTTAAAAATGGTTATTTATAATTCTTTCACTCTTAATTATGGCAACTGAATGAGGTCTTTGGTAGTTTATAGAATGGTTAAATGGGAAAAATGGGTATACTTTTATGACTCCCATAAATTTCTTTCATGTTACTCTTCTGTGATGGCTAATTAATCTTACACTTGTAGTCTAGTTACAAAGCATATATCCTTCTAGGCACTAAGTATCCTCATTGTCCTTCTCCAGGCTTTTCCAGATTAAACTGGAATCTACTAAAAAACAATTAGCACAGATTATTTAATATTTAATAAGCACATTCAATGTTCTGACCACTGCATATTCTCCATAGCAAGTCAGCCAGTGCACTGGGCCGAATTTCAGCATTCCAGCTGATAACAACCATTCGGCCCCTCTCCCTTAGCCACTCTCCAGCTATCACGCATACACCAACTTGAGCTGAGAGCTGACACATTTTTAGCCCAGTGAAACCCATGCTGGGCTCTGACCTGCCGGGGAGAGGCTGTGGAGCAGGGAGCCTGAGCAGCACCACACTGGATGGATGGTCCTGGGGAGGACTCCCTGCCACTAGCTGTCTGACTGACGAGGACTTACGGTTGATGGTGCTTTCAGTTTCCATTCCTAGGAAAGCAAGAGTCTCAGCCTGAGCCCAAGAGTAAGTTTCAACGCATCTGACCATGTCTCAGAGCTGATGGGAGTGATGTGCCAGAGGCACCACTGCTCAGGAAGAGGGCCTGCCAGTGAGGTCAGCCTGGTGAGAAGCTGGGGAGTTTGAAGAGGCATAGGGTCCTGGGTGTAGTGGTGCTTCCCAGAATTGCCTGAGTCCTGTGACAAACAGAGGGCTAAAATGAAAACTAAGAGAGTGTTTAGCTCCAGCTTAATAAAACCTAGACTGGGGAGACAGACTTCTCTGTCAGGGCCTCCCAGTTCCCTTTCAAGCTGGACACCATCAGATGTCCCTAACCCCAGGACTTGGACACAAGCAGGGCCTCGTGGACAAGACAGTACCCACTGGAGGAAGCAGAGAGGCAGAGGAGGGAAAACATGGATGGTGTGTGGTCAGTGACAGGACTTGCTACCCAAACCTTCCACAGGGTGTCCTGAAAAATAACTAAGGGGGAGTTAGGAGGGGGATGAGCACGCTGAGGTATGAAGTTCTTCAACCTGAAAATATAATCACACACATGCCACCTGCATATTCCTCAGAAGAATGTAATATTATTCAAAATACTGTTGATTTCTAAAAATTAATGGGCCTTTTTCTAGGACATCATGATAAAAGTGACTGCAACCAGAGAAAAGTGGTCTGCCCAGGCTAGGGTTGGTGGGTGTACAGTACATATCACAGCCAAGGGAGCAGGATATATCCAAGCAGTGGCCTGAGACATCATCTCAGGGTTTAAGCAAAAAGTATGAGCACCCTGGCCGTGCTATAGTGCTTTATTAAAACAGGCCATTAAATTTCCCACAATCACAATATTATCAGGGTTCCTGTATCATTTACTATAGAAGCAATTTCCCAGAAAAGTAAATTATGATTGAATGAATGAATGAATAAATAAATAAACAAATAGATATTAGCAAATTCGTCAGGGCCTGGACATAGGACTGTCTACCCTCTAATGTGGCTTCCTGTAGGTAGTGACTTCTCGCTGCCTCACGATGCTCAGAGAAGCAATTGTTGACATAAGTTGTCAAGCATGTGGGATCGTCCTGTGTGTTCACTCCTGGGCTGCTGTCTGGGCGGTCCACAGACCAGTCCTTGCCGTTAGGAGGTAGGTGAGGAAAGAACATGTAAAGGAGATCAGATTTAGTTTTCTTTGGCAGAGCTATCCTCATCTGTGCTTTGGCTAATAAGGGACATTTGAAATATTAATACAGTATGTACCTATAGGCATAAAAAACCTTCCGGAAAGACACAACCTAATATACTTATGTTGGTCATCACTGGTATAATCACAGTATATTATGACTTACTTTAATGTTCTTTCTGCTACCTGTATTTTAAAACTTTCACTACAGTGATATATTTTACTTGTACAATAAAAACCTATTAAAATACTTTAGTAACTTAACTTATGGCTTTTAAACTAAAAATTTTGAAAATATGTCCTCAGCTCATAATCACCCCCAAAATGTATTCTGTTCCTATTCTGTACATGTATGGTGTCAGATATGACAACATCACTGGAAAAGAACAAGAACAAAAACAGCCCACATCTATACTTTGCTGAGAGAGACATAGACATTTCTACACAGGCCAAGCCCAATTATTCAGAAGAAAAGGAACCAGCTGGGGATTTACGGAGAGCTTTAGAAAAGATAACTGACAGAGACTTTGAACTATTTCAACAGATGTAGAAGTGAGGAGTAGCGTGGTGGGAGCTTGAGAGAGCACCACACGTGTACTGGTGGGAGGGCCCATGAGAAAGGATCGGAGCAGAGCACTTGGGTGGGAGGAGGACAGAGTAGAAAGCAATGCATCTCTGAACACTGGATGGAGAGGCATGTTGCCCACAAGAAGATGCACGACTTTGGGGTCAACAAGACTGTGCTTGAAGCCTTGGGATTGAAGTCTTAAAACATAATGGAGGAAATAAACTACAACTCTGTCCCACTAAAGTGTACGTCTGCAGCCTGAATTGGGTACTCACAGAAGCCCATTTTGGCACTAGTGGCCTCAGGGGATTCATTCTAAGCTCCCCCATAAATGACTCACTGCATATGGGCACTTTGCAAAAACAGAACAGGAAATCACTGACTTGACTATTTTTCTACAACAACCTTACAAGTAAGCTTTAATCCATGTTTCTTTATGTTATCCCTCCCTGAACTTCATATTTCCAAGGATATATTTGAAAAATCAAACAGAATTATAAAGACCTTTTTTCATTACCCTTCTTGTGACATATATTTTCTCCCATAAGTCAGGCGCTGCTTACCCAATTGCTTCCCGGGGCAGTGCCAGCAAACGGGGAAGAGAGGACAGTTGCAAGCCCTGCAGAGTGCGAGGATGTGGAGCTTGGCGAGCCCATCCCCAGAGGAGTCTTTTGACACCTAATACAGTGTTCTGTGACATCCAGACTCACATTTAGGCAGCTCAGACATTTCTATTTTTATTCTCGTGCCATTCCCCTGTGAAACTTGCAAAGCCAAAGATTCCAGCAAACCAGGTAAATGAGCCTCCAAACTAGAGGTGAAAAGTAAAATTTAGATGTGGGTTGAAACATCTATGATGGGCCTTACGTTTGAGATATCCTGAGCTGTCCTATAGAGCAAGAGTATTATTTTGCTCTGGTCTAGTGTATGGAAGCTATAAATGAAGATGCCAGTCACTGGAAATATTTGGAAAGAAGGATTCAAATGATTAATAGCACTTGGGGTGCAAATTTGCAAGCCCACAGCAAACCCGGCATCCTTCAACCCCCATTCTCCAACCAAGCCTGTGGAATTCTCCTTTCGGTCTTTCCCAGGGTCTCACATCCTCATCATAACCAACACCTCTTTCTGGAGACAGCCTAAGGTCTACATATTACTCCTTGATGAATCTGACCACTGATGTGGTACACTCTGTGGGAGGTAGATGAAACTAGGGATCTAGATAGGATAGAGTTGAACAAGCCTTGGGACTTTATTATTAAGTTAGGAAAAAGGAAAAAACAGCCCTCTTCCTATTTACAAAACAGGATTTCTCAAAAGGGGTCTTTCCCAGAGCAGCATGCATAAGAATCTCCTAGGGATGCTTGTTAAATGCAGATTCTTTACTAGATACCCTGCATGCCCAGGGGATGGAGATGTGAAACTACATTTGCAGAAAGCTCACCGGGCAATTCTGTTCGGCATTAGCATTTGAGAAGCATTGCTAAGGCAAAGGAATAGAACTACCCCCTTTTCTCTTGTTGATTGCCTTATAATGAACATTTCTTTTCTATCAGTGTTTCCTTTGAAGGTATACCTTAGTCTGTTGGGGCTGCTTTAACAGAACACTATAAAATGGATGTTTAAAACAACAGAAATTGATTTCTCACAGTTCTGGAGGCTGGAAAGTTCAAGAATAAGGTAGGTTTAGTGTCTTGTGAGATCTTACTTCCTGGTTCATAGACAGCTGTCTTCTTGCTGTGTCCTGAGGTGACTGAAAAAGGGACAAGGGAGCTCCCTGGTGTCCCTTTTATAAAAGAGCACTAATCCCATCCATTCGGGCTCTGCCTGCAGGACCTCAGCACTTTCCAAGGCTCCATCTTCAAATACCCTGACACTGGAGGTTAGGTTCCAATGTGTGAATTGGGAGGACACACACACTTTTGATGTAAAGCAAGGTGTCACAGTGGAAGAAGGTTGGGGCAAGGTGTGTGGCAGGAAAGAACAAGAACATATGATGAAAGTGGACAAAATTCAAGATCCCTTCCTCATCATATTTGACATCTGCCACTTCAAGCAAATATATTCTGCCACAGATCATTTTGAAATGAATACTGTTGATTTTAACACAAAGTTACGGTTATCACAATTTTGATTCCTATGATTCCTGGAAAGAAATTATTATCAGCTGAGAAATTATATGGAGAGAGCAGGATGAAGGCCACTGTTCATTAAAAACTGATATATTTATTTCAGGTCAAATTCAGGACATGGCTGATGGGTTGATTGTGTTGTGTATACTTTAGGGAATTCTCTGCGTATATACAGTACATTAACACCCATTTTACTCATTTATGTATCAGTTCAGTAGTTAGCCACTTGTGAATAACAGGTATTCAATAATTTAGTGAATGCATACTCTTTTTATGTTTATCATCCATTTGATGTTGAGTGATCATGAATGTAACCTCAATTATGTTGCTGAAAAGATGGTGTGCTGTTGTTAACCTAAAAATAAAAGGCTTTTCAAAGTGAGAGGCAACAAGCATTTATTGAGATCAGTAAGAATAGCTATTGGGGATGTTAATTCAGGCAGGAGCCCCAGTAATATTCTGACTATGAGACAAAGGCGGTGGGTACTTATGAGAAAGGGAAGGGGAACAATTACATCAGCAGGAGAAAGGCATCTCTATTGGTGAAGATGACTCAACATAGTGATGCAAATTCTAAAGGATGCTTTTAATTTGTAGTCCAGTACTCACCATTCCAGTAGTCATAACTGCTTTCTTGTTATCTTTGCAAACAGTTGTCTTGAGCGCAGCCTTGCTGTAGGCCCAGTCCAAAGTGATTTTGTCCTGTTTTAACACTGGAAAGATCTGAGACCTTAGGCATGCAAAGGGGTTCCTCTGACATGGCCCCTCCCACTCCATTGTAAAGAAGCTCCATTTGCATTGTTGTTGATAGTATAATGGAAGGGGCTCAGACTCTGTAGACAGAAGATTGTGGTTAACATGAAACGAGAGAGAGCTTTTACAACTATGTAGCACAGTGCTGGGTGCATAATCATTGAAAAATAAAGTTTGGTTCCTTTGGTCTAGTCAAGGAAAAGGATGATTCTGATTATAACATATGTTCCTATAAAGCATCTGATAGAAAGCAGAAAGTTTAGACAGACTGTAATGATTTGGTTAAACCTTTAGTGGATAATAAGATGATGTTGCTGGATGTAGAGGCAGCTAAGGCACAAAGGCCTTTATGAACCAGTGCAAAAGGAAGTCAGACAGCCCTGAAGGACTGTTTCCACCTCTCTTAGATGCACAGAGATGAAAAACAGAGCTAACCACACAAATACCATGCAAAGGATATGCACTTTAGACACCATCGTATACATAGGTAACTTCCTTTTACCTATTCACTCCAAATAATAAGCAAACCTTTATGCATAATTCCTTTTCCATTGATTCTTAGATAAAAGCCAAAGAATAAAAACCTGGTAACTAAGTTCTGTAGACAAATTGATAACTAGCATCTAAAAATAACCTCAAAGTAACAATTATTTAGTAAAAGAAAGGGAACTATTCACCTACTGTTTGTCGCTAAACAATTTAGTCAGCTTCCTTTCAAGCCTTAGTTTATATATTCCTAAATGAGAATAGTAACACCCAGTGGGATTATGGAACCATTAAATAAGAAAATGTATAAAAGTGCTTAACACAAAATGAATGCTCAGTGAAGAGGAGCTATTTATGTTAAATGGAATAATATGGAATGACTAGTCATAATCAGAAATGTTATTAAAACATATCCCTGAAAATAAGAATTGGAGGGGAAGATGTTGAATCTACAACTGAATTTATTTTGACAACACTCTAGATATTCCTCCCGCTGACACACCATGTTTTAAATGAAGTGGATTTTTAAAGTGGTGCAAGGAAGGATTCTTAGCTATCTTTCCGAAGTTACACAATAACACCCATGCACCCCCCCAGCCAGCAATTTTCTTTTATCTGAGGAAATTGCTTCAGTGAGTCATGTGCAAATTCTCAGCAGTGAGCTGCACAGAGATTTTGATTAATGTATTCTATGGGAAAAATTACACTTTTGGATAATGAAATTTTTTTTTTCCTTGTAGATATACAATTTGCAATCAGATTTCAGATCCTGCTTAGAATTATACAATTGCTGAGGCTCAATTAAACTAACAGAGATGGAGAAATGACTGGGGTTTTCTTTCTTTCTTTGTTGCTTCCTTACTTCCTTTGTTTTTTGTTTCTTTTCATAAAATCTTATTGCCTTTTCAATAAATACATTAAAAATATATGAGTTAGGAAAAATATTTTAAGGTTTTAGAATTACTATGTATTCTTGTATATTATGGTTTGGAAAGGCTTAATGTGATTAAATGAGCCCATCTGTTTACTGAATTGCCTGAGATATAAAAATAAGACCTAATTCCAACTCTCAAGAGGCTCATATAAAGGAATGAAAGTGATACAATTAAAATTTTTATTAAAAATAAAATGAGATGTACAAAGTACTGTGTGTTAAGTACACGGGTATATTTGACCTTTGCTTTGGAGGAACAGAAGAATTTACAGTCTGGGGATGGGGATTCCACTCATCAGAAAAGGCATAGTCCAGGGCACAGAAAGAAAAAAAATACGTGTTAGATTAAAGGAGCAAAAAGTAACCAGTTTGGCTAGAACAAGGAGTACCAGGAATCTTATGTACAATAGTAAGTCAGGACGGTAGGCTGAGGCACTGCATGAAGCATTTTAACTTCAGGGGGTGTAAGCAAATGAGCCATTGTATCGAGAGGTGATCCCGATGGAAAAATTGCTCATCCGAATAGGGGTGGAGACATACAGGTGGAGAACAACTGCTCTAGTCACTGAAATTGGAAGCTTTAGTCAACAGGAAAGCTGATTGTTTCTCAGCAGAGAATCAACATGGGCAGGGAGTAAAGAGATTCTAGCAACTCACTAGACAAGAGGAAATGAAGGCAAGTATCTAGTTACACATCGAAGTTGAACACAAGAATTGAACCTCTGCATTCATTTGTAATTACACTAAAGGGACTGTAAGGAGATTTTAATTTCTAAACCTAAAAGGACAAAGGGCATGGAGAGGACAACGATGGCAACAGTTTTGAAGCTGGCAAAGTAGACGGATGAACAAAACCTGAATTAGCAAACCTGAGAAATATGAAGAGCTGAAATATAATCAAGTTACACTATAGAATTTCAGGGGACTCTTGGAATGTAAGTGACTTTGGGCTATGAGCAGAAGAACTAATGGAAAGTTTGTTCAGGTAGGAGATAGTCCTGTAGGGGAGGCAAAGTTTTACCGCTGTTCATCTTGGGTTTTCAGCAGGGGCTCTAACTAAAAGGCAGATTAAAAAGAGAGAAACAGCAGTTTATTAACACGGTGTGTGCATATAACACGGGAGAAACCTAAACCAAAAGGCATCGAGATGCCTGACCTATATAGCATTTCCAACAAAGAACAATGAATTTGTAGAGAAATGACACCGCAAAAGTAGTTTGAAGCTTTCAAGGGCAGCGAAGTGTGGGAGGAAACTAAAGGAGCCAAGTTTATTTGCAGATCCCTCTGCTGCCCTCTCTGGGCTGGTAAGGGTTTAGCTCCAGGAAAACAATTTCTGCCTTAAGAAGGGGAGGAGCTTTCTCGGGTTTTCTGCTCCTTAACTGCTTGCAGATTAAAATGGCTTTTATGTCAAAAAGGCCTATTGTGGGGTGATGTGCTCTGGTTTCCTTTACCCTTCTACTTTTTTCTTCTATTGCATAAAACCAAGACAATCTCTCTCTTTGGCAGGAGACCAGAGAATTATCTGAGGGTTGTGAAATAGAGGGTCTTCGGACTGGGCAACAGCATTCTGATTTAGAGGCAAGTTTATTGTTTGAGACCAGGGGCATTAAGTGGAAATTTGGTCTGACTCTGAAACCCTGGGCCTTCATTTTCCTTTCATTTACCATAATGCTGCTGGCTAAACTAATACCATCCATGCAGAAATTAGAGGCTTTTCCCTGGGGAATCTGACCAGCCAAGAAGAAAAGTTAAAAAAAAATTGATGTCAGATGTGTTTCCCCAAGTTCAAGCTGGCCTTTTGAGATTACCCTTCATTCACACTCCTCATTGATAGTTCCACCTATTTGCTCAAGGAGGAGAAGGAAGTTCATAAAAAGGGTCAAGAATGAAAATGTTATGGGCACTAGCAACACTGGAGATTAGAAGATACTGTATTTATTTAACGTAGAATTCTACACCCACACATACTCTCAATCAAATGTGAAGGCAGAATTTTATGTCTCAAAAGTTTACCCTTTATGCACCATTTCTCAGGATGCTGTGTCAGCAAAGTGAGAGGTTATACCTGGGAAGAAGACACGGGGTCTGGAAAACAGAGAACCAGCCTGAGTTGGAAGAAGGAAATCCCCAGAATGACGGTGAAGGGATCTAAATGTGCAGCTCTGCAGGTGGCCAGGGGCGGGGCTGGAACATGGTTGCACAGTCTTTTTTATTTCTTATTTCTGTATTCTTTTCCATTATCATTGATCCCCCTTATACCACCCTTCCCTCCACCCCTGCAATCACTACACTGTTGTCCGTGTCCATGAGTCCTTTTTCCTTGACCCCTCCCCCCGTAACTGCCTCCTGCATAGCTGTCATCCTGCTCTCCACCTATGAGTCTGTGTCTATTTCTAAAGTCCAGGGAGGGATGCCCCTGAGATAAAACTGAAAGGACTGCTGAGCTCTTTGAATGTATGGAGAAGATACTGACACAACAGGGGAGAATTTGTGGTTGAATTCATGACAGGAAAATTAAGCAAATGAAACTTAGGAGGGAATAAACTGTTCAGAAAAGGGGAAGGCATCATGTTATGCTACATGAATCAATGAAAGCATTTACTTAGCCATAACAATCACAGATCCAATCAAAACTATAATATAGTTATATCTGAAGGATGCAGAATGCAAAGTGTGTGGTGAAAGCTGGGGAGAAAGAACTTAATCTTCATCATCTGCTGTAAGAACTCAATAGTGCCTAGCATTACAAACTCCAGCAGGAGTGGTGTACACACCTTATTTAAAAGTAAGGCTGTACCTGTGCAAGAAGAAACATTTAGAAGAACTGAAAACCATTGGCTCTGGGGACCAGGAAAAGGAAATGGGAAGGAGTCTACGATTAGAAGGCAAGGAGAGCTGAGGCAGAAGCAGCGAAGAAAGGAGATGTAGGACTAGATGAGACAGCCGTAAAATAAATCTGTAGGGCCGCGCAACTGTAAGTTCCATAAGGAAAGAGTAGAGGATGGTTTCAGCCAGGGTAATGAGAGTGCAATGAAGTCACTAACAGGATTAGGGAATCCAGGGGAGACTGGGGTTATAATCATGGCAGATAAGGGAAGATAATGGATCATAGCAGAAATCTCAGGACTCGGGAATGTCAAGATCCTGATTCTGCCTCTCTGCATATGTGGCCTTGAGCTGACCACCAAACCGTCATGGGTTGCTGGTCTTTGCCTATAAAGCAGGAGAAGCAGTAGAGCATAATTTGGGAGAACCCAGACTCTGGAGCCGGATCACGTAGGTCCAAATACGAGCAAACTCCATTCTGCTAACCCATTTACTAGCCATGTAGAAGTTGGCTGCAAAAAAAAAAAAAGGAAAGGCAAGGGTTCCATACATGTTTATTTTGTTAAACGCCTGATCTTTCCATGATCCAAAGCATTGTTCTATGTGCTTGAGGAAAGCATAAAATTTTTTAAATGACAAAAAATAAAAACAAATACAACAGAGTCATTGTGATAGATCGACACAATGATAACTAACTAAAAGTTCAAATCCGATAGTTCAAACTTACACTAATTATTATGGAATATTCATAGTTTCATCATAATCTTAACCATTCTTCCTACTTGAGCATTTCATGCTTCTTCAATATGTTATACATACTAAATATTTCATCATTAAAATGTTTATGTGCAAGCTTTGGCCAGTGTGACTGTTGATTGGACCTTCGTCCTGTAGACAGAAAGGTTGTGGGTTTGATTCCTGGTCAGGGCAGAGACCTAGGCTGCTGGTCCAATCTCTGGTCAGGCCACATAAAGAAGGCAACCTATCAGTGCTTCTCATGTGGATATTTCTCTCTCTCTCTCTCCCTCTCTCTCCCTCTCTCTAAAAGCAATCTGAAAAGTTCCTCAGGTGAGGATAAAAAAGAAATTTACATGCAAGAAATTGAGTACAACTCACAGACTATCTATTGCACCCTCCAAAGTGTCTATGTAATCATAATTCTTGACTTTGATTATGGAAGGTCAATTCTTGACCTTTGAAGAAGTGGAGAGGCCAAACAGGAAATCCTTCAGGTCTTACAGATATGTCACTTAAAATGAGCTAATCTTGGGGCTAGAGAGATGCACAGAGAGGCACGTTGAGTTCTGTCACCCACCAAAAACTAAGTCTGCACCTTTCTCCTTCCAGTGAACCCCACTGTAACACCAAGGTGTTGAATTTATGCTCCTTTTACCCTAGGGACTTACTGCTACTGGCAAGGACCCACCTGGTTCTAGGTAAGCTGACTGGGGTTAAACCAATGCTCCACACTAATGATTCCTAATTATTAAATGTGCCAAAGAGATGTGGCCCGTGGCCCACCCTAAGCTAGTCAACAGGATCAGAGTGGCCTCCAGTGACAGACGATATTTTGCTCATTATGCATTAATTTTCTTTGCAGCAACTAATGAATCTCTCAGGTCCGACGAGATGCATGCAGCATGGTGGGGTAGGGGGCAATGGTGTTGTAGGGGCAAGTGGCTGTGTGCTATTTGTCTTCAGCACACACTTACATCATCTGTTCCCTCATCTGTAAAGTGAGGATAATACTTTTCAGGGTTCTTGTGAAGGCTAAATGATTGAACGTAAAAAGACAAACACATGTCAGGGTCTGACATATACTTAGATGTAACAATTTTTATTTTTTGTTTACTTCTCTGTGAATAAAAAAGAGAAGCGGTCCCAGACAAGTGACTGCCACATTGACCTCTGTCTACCTGCAGGTGGAGAGGAGCTCACCCTCATAGTCACGCCAGCTCTTCTCCATTTCATCGTGGCCGGAGAGGCGCCGATCTGTTGGCCTTGCCAGCTTTAGTCTCCATAATCGTTTTTATTGGGGGAGGGCTGAGAAACACGTTCCGTAAAATGCCAGACACTCTTGGTCGGTCAATTGATATTAATTAATTCTCAGTAGCAGCCTCTTGGCAACAGACCTTGACTCGTGTGACCTTTCACGCTGGATTACGAAATGTTCTCCAATGATTCCTTTTCCCCAACTGAGCCCTTTAAAACCTTCTCAGGCTGTTGGCAGAATTCCATGAGCATGACAGTTTCCTGAGAAGTCTGAAGTTGGCACCTTAAACGTGCTATTGCTAAATAAGTGAAATGTGAGACGTTACATATCCAATTTTGGTGACGAAAGATACCCAAATAATCATTGTAAACACGGAAAAATCCCCACTCTGAGGTCTTGGGGTCTGCAGGGGCTCAGGAGGATGGATTCAGGAAACTGACTGCCACCTGCTGCCTGCAATCACTCAGAAGGCCTGTGGTTACTCAGCAGGTCCCCTCGCCATGAAACGCGTTACTGCTGGCAAAACAACTGTTTCTCTCAGAGGATAAGCAGCTTAAATTTAGTGCCTTGGGTGGCATCCGCTTTCCATTAGTTTTTAGTCTCCCCTCACTTTTTCTCCTGCTGCTTATGAAAAGCCTTCTTATTATGTGATTTTATATTGTATTTGAAATGAAGGCAGCAGGAGTCACAACGCTGAAACACACACACACACGACACTTCTCACCTCACCTGGGCCTCTTTCTGTCTGAGACGACGGTGCCCGAGCACCAGCTGTTCTAATCATCTCTTGCATCCCTAAGACTGCATTTTCCCATATAAGATGCTTAATGCAATTTTAAAATCTGCTGTGAGGATGGTTCTCAAGGACTTGGTGCTAATAGCCATTATTTTGTAATTGGAGGTACTATTACTGCTATTAATTCTATCTTTTCCCTGGGATTACACAGCACTTATTACAATGTGTTCAAGTGGTCAGTTTACTTCTCTCTCTCCGGCACCATATTTTAAGATTTGTTTTGTTGTCCCAAGCACCTGGAACTATGTTCGGTGCAGAGGGTGCACCATTCAGTAAACACTTGCTAGCCAAGTGAATGATGAGTCTTATGTAAGGAGCGGAGCACGGATGAGAGTGATATAGCCAAAAATGTACAGACCAGGTCTGATAAAAATTTGTATTTTGCACACATGTTCTCCTCACCTCTAACCTGCTCCATTAACTCTGACTTAGCCTTCACAAATGTGAGTTTCTCAGTGAAGCCTTTTTTCATGCTACCTACCTTTTAAGCTTTATAAATGGCAGAAGCCATGCTTTGTTATTTTTGCCCGACACTCTGTTGAGAGCCTGGCATATAAGAGACACACACACACACAATACTTGTTGAAAAACTGCTGCTCTGACTGCTCCTCTTTTCTCTGCGTCCCACCCAGCTGCCCAGATGTTGACCACGCTGCCTTTACACCACGTCAGGCATCTTGCTGAGCTTCCTACCCCCACCCACTCCCATTAGAACTGGTCCTGGACACAGTGTCCAAAATCATCTGCACTGATCTGGGCTTAGGCCGTGAAATGTTCTGTCCTCAGTTTGCTCTCAAATTACTTCCATGTATTAACTCGTAAACAGATACTTTTAAGTTTTACACCAGTTGCTGTTCACAATCTTTTGAAACCTCATTTCTCTATAGTTGTTTTGTTCCTCAACCCATTTTTGCTTTGTTTTTAAATTTATGCGTGCTTCCCACTCACTATACCTAGTCCCTCAACTTTCAGTCGTGAGGGAAAGGTCTTCCCAGTCATGTTTACATTATGTATCCCATGCGCCTTCCACATGTGAGAAAGACCCAGGGAGTGTTTGAGCTCCATGGGAGATGAGCTGTCAACATAAAACAGCAAGTGACATGAGAAATGAACTACATATATAGAGAAACCTGAGATTATTGAATAATCTGAATGAAACTATAAAATAAGTATGTTTCATCTGATCACAGAAATGAATGACTTTCCCTTCCAGCAGGGGAGAGGCAGAGAAGGAGGAATCTGAAAGTGGGGGCCCAGGCATGCTCTGTCGCTTCTGCCTCGCTGATTCTCTGAGCTGGAGTGCAGCCGGACGGAGGTGTGAGTTTTGGAAGTGAGTGGGAGCACACAGGGTGGGGGGGTGTAGAAAGGAAGGCAATGGCAGATAAGGATAAATTCTGCAAAGTTGGCAGCAGCATCGACTGGCTGCTGGAAGTGAGGGGGCAATGTCTGGTGAGAATGTCCAACCACAGCAGAAAGAAATCAGGGGGTCTATCTTTGAAGTTGTGGGAAATCACTCAGTCAGGCTCTCTTGCTAGAAATTAAATGGTGCTCAGAACATGAAATGATGTTCACAGTCTATAAAACATTTTGCTCTTTTGAGTATGGCGGCATGCCTTCCAAAATCAGCTCCTGTTTCCAGAGACTTTAAGTTGGGTAAGTACACATTTCATTCACCAGGGTCTATTAGTGTACTGCTGGCCTATGGAATTTACTATCCAGACAGCTTTTTCTTCTCAAAGAAAATTATAAATATCAATAGAATTTATGAAATTTATGATGAATAGAAAAGATATTGAACCATGGAAAACTCCAAGTAACTGTTCATCTGTGCAACTATTTTTAATGAGAAAAATTCCAATATTATGTTGTTTTTAATTATCAAATATTTAAAAATCTATGGAGTAGATTCAGCAGTGTGTATAACCAGCTTGTGTAGCAGATAAAATTCTTTTTGTGCTTTTTATGATGGTCTCTGTAAACTTGTTTGTTAATGAACTGGGATTTAATGGATTATTGACATTAGACATAGATGTAGGGGTTAGTTGGAAGTGAGAGCTCCCTTCCATTACACAGCTAAGGTTCTTGTTGTATATGGCATTATCGTTTCCATTTTTTACCCCTTTTTATATCCAGGCCCTTTACCATGTTGAAAATGGATGAGAGGTGATGACCAGTGTGACAAGCTTTTGACTATGAAAATCAGGATCCCTTTTTAGATCATGCAATATTCTGGCAAGCTGCCAATGTATTTTGTTATCAAGGACACAGTGATCTACTAGCCATCACCAAATGTCCCTATGGGTCAAAATATTCTGACCACCACTAGGTGCCTGAGCTTTCTAAATTTAAAGCATCTGTCTACCTTGTAGTTGGCAATAAAATGCTGATGTTTGATCTCAGCTGTTTTGGCATCCCCCATATAATGAGGAAACCCATCTCAATGGTATCATACCCAAGTCACCACTGGCTTAGAAGTGAGAGCAAACACAGATATTTGTAATGCTATCCTCACTAATATATTTCTTAGCCTTGGTGAAGGGAGTGTCTTCTGGACTTTTTCATGGAATGTAGTTGGTATGGGTGGATATGAAGCTAAAACAGGATAAATCCATTTCAGCATTTCTGTATTCTTGTCTTTGTAGTCCCTTATCTGTATTGTGCCCAGAAAACACTGGCACCTGAACTTCATTTAACATAGGCCACTACTGAGTCCAAGTTTCAGCCAACCAATTGCACCGTTAGAGCACACGCTAGCTGTACAACTAGCACGTGAGACCCAACTTCTCTAGGAAGTGCACTCATATCAAAGAATTCAGCCTGATGTAGTTATTATAATCTGTCTTCCTTGGTATAACAACCTAAAATATCATTCTCATACATTCTCCAATATGCATCAGCAAAATATTACAATTCTTTTGTTGTAAAACTACTTTCTCTTTGGAATACTTATATTTGACCCCCCTGGAGTCCGGAAAGTTATGTTTGACCCTCGGATCTTGTAGCAACGGGGTGGTTTGAGTAAATCTTGAGCAGAATGATCATGCTTAGTGAGACATCTTTTTCAGGTGAGATTGTTATGGGGTTTATTAGTAAAGGAAGGCTATTTTTCTTACAAGGGAGAGCAAGTTCATTGTCCTGATAAGAAAGGAAGATTGACTCAGGGTGTGAAGATTCTCAGTTTTGTATGCATTGAGTCAGATATTCCCATGAACAGGTTCAACGTCATATTTGTCATGAAACATTGCCCTAAATTTAACATGAGAAAGTTGGCAAAGCTTCCCATTTAACTGCCCTTATAATTTTGTAACCCACATATTAAATTGTGTATTCAATTTTAGTTAACAATTATTTATACTAAACTCTTCCAGTTCAGATTACTGGTGTGATTTCTGTCTCCTGACCAGATTCTGACTCACTAACACAGAACATAAATTACAAAGCTCTTTGCTAAAACACTGGCTTCGAGTGGATGTCAGGGTCCAGTTGGAAGGACATGATGGTTGTGTTGCCACCCTTCAAGGCCTGACAGGTCCATGGTACTCGTGCAGATGGAAAAATATTCACAGAGCCGTTGGGATGTCTGGCATGCCTTTATTCACGGGTGAGCAAGCCACGCACGATGCATGCTGCGTGTCTGTGTGTCTCATGTTGTGGCCCCTGCGCCCCAATGTGACACCCATCATGGCACCTGTCCCCTTGCGTGTCTCCTAACATCATTGCCCTCAGCAGGGAGTCCCTACCTGTTTAAGCACTAGAGGGGAACAAAGATGGCAAGATGCCAGGAATTATGTAACAACATAATTCTGTGCATGTGAGCCCACTTCATGTTATGGGAACAGTTTATTGGATCCAGTCTCAAGGCAGTGAGGACACTACTCATCAGGCCCCTCCAAGGCTATGGGAACACTGCATCCCTTAGCTACCCAGACACCTGGGTGAGGAAGCAGACTGCCTCCATTTACCCTACAATGGTAGTAATGATGACAAACAACACTGACTGCTGGGTGTGACAGACTCTACTGAGTCCACTTGAGGTTTTGCATAAAGAAAATGACAACCTCAACTCAAGTCACAGTCTGAGGACTCAAGAGTTCCATAGCATTCCTAACAGAATCTTTAATGCCTTGAAGTTGTGTGGCAGATATTGCTGGAAAAAAAAGTCTGCTTCTCCTCTCGTCTCATCTCCTCTCTCTAACACGCACTATTGGCAAGACTAGCATGAAGTTAGCTGGCAAAGAAGAAAAGTAGTTTGCAAAGTCCAGATCCAGCATCCTGAAGTAGGGAAAAGACAGGTGGGGTTGGCTCTGAGAAGCAACAAGATAAGGGCTCGTAAGGCAAACCTATAATGGGGACAGATAAGCAGCTTGAAATTGAAAAAAGTAAATCCAATTCTAACCGAAAACAGCATAGATTGTGCTGTGATTCATAAGAAGAGCTTGAACATTTATACAGAGATAAAAAAGAAATCAGTGATTTAACTATTCATTTTATAATCATTTTTCTTAATACAAAAATTATACCCTTAAAGTAGCAATACCTGTAGATCACTACTCTCTGGAATTTCAGAAATGGAAAATATTTTTTTAGTTTTCTAGTCCATTCTATTGTCTTGGCATGTCTGTATTACACAATATTGACATTAGTTCACTCATTTAAGCCAAAACCCTTTGTTGTTTTGAGATAATATGTCCATATGAGAGTGGATTAAAGTCATCAGTTTTTGTTAATATTTAGCCACCTGTTTTCCTATTCAGCAAGTATATTGACTTCTTTGCTCTTGGTTTCTTTATCTATAGAGCGAAAGTTTTGTGGTCTAGTATTTTTGTGACTTCAAACCTGTGAAAGTATCTCAGAGAATGTCCTTACTTTCCACTGGGCTTAGAGGAGGCATCTATAAACAATGATGAGTCAGAACCACATTTCCAGGTACCCGATTTACCAGTTAGGTGGGAAAGAAGAGGAGAAAAATTATGTGTGAAGTGACCTGTCACAAGCTTCAGATTCTGAGAATGGGAATGCACAGATGCACCAGTGTTTGTGGGTTTTATGATAATGAGTCAGATTATCATGTGCCGGGGTTTTTCAGCTGTCATTTTTAAATGTATGAGAAATGTTACTATAGCAGAGCTGGAAAGTATTTAGCTCATTAAAAGACAGAAACAGCAAAATACTAAATTTCTTTTTTTAGGTTTAAGATTTAGCTGTAGCACTTGTGAATTTTTAAGGTTTCAAACTTGATTGTACATCCATATTCATGATGCTGTATTTTATCTGTGAGTGCTACCCACTAGGTTTATTTTAGATGATCTTGTTAACACCCTGACAAGCAGTGAACTTATCTCTATGACTCAGAAATGTGGAACAAAATTTGGTGTGGGAGGGAGGGTGAGAAAGAGAGGAAGTGGGATAAAAGGCCTTGTATTAATGCTCAAATATGATCATGAAAAGATTTCAGTGGTCAGAAATAAGTCTGAAATTTGGAGAGAAAAATGTATAAAATACTATAGCAATTGGAGTCTAGATTATTTAATTCACTGCATTAAATTATTTAATTATTTCAGGGCAAAAAATACTTTCAACTATATTAGAGATATACTTCTCAAAGGTTTTTTAGGTAAGCTAAAGGGCTGTGTTTGACTATTTCAAAAGAAATAAATCTGATATTACTGAAGGATCAGTTATTACCCTTTTGACTGAGGACTTTAGTTTTGGTTAGGTTATTTTCTACCATTCTTGTAAAAAGAAAAACATTTTAATATGATGATGAAACCATAATAACACAGAAACTAGGTTTGGGTGACTTTTAAGGTAACCTTTTCAGAAATCCACAATCATAGCTAGAAGGCTTGCAGCAAAGTATACTACGCTTATTAATTTTATTTCTATTTCTGATGTCTAGTCATCTTTTTCTTTCAAAATGCTGGGTTCTGGGATAGAATGTATGTTGGTGTAAGAGAGGAAAAAAAGAGAATTCTTTTTAAAATGTGATCCTAATCTGTACAATAATTAGTTCCTTTTGCAATTCAATAATATTAGTAACGTGATTTAAAAAATACATTGAAATGTATCTAATACTAAAAATGCTAGTTAGGGAGGAAATGAGAAGTTTGGATCATTCTTCCACTTCACACTGTGCTTGGCTGAATGGCTGGCATGCGTAAATTGTCTTTCTGTGTTCAATGTGAAGTGGTCAGGACTTGTTTGGCTGGACAGCCCATAGAGGTGCACTATTGAGTACTTGGGCTTCCATTCTGAGAGTGAAATTGTAGTGCTCTTGAGAAAATAAATGAGTGAAAACATGGTGTAAAGACTTCTCATTTCAATATTTGTCATTCAAAGCACCCCTTATTCTTACCAATGTAAAATAAAAAGATCATATCCCCATTTACTCTGCTAATCATTTTCTCCGCTGAGCCAAAAGAATCTCACAGAGATGAAATTTTATGGCAGCCTCCAGAGATACGGAAGTGGCAATGAGAGTGGTTTCCCAGATAAGGATGTCTGGTACTGGCAAAGCAAATTAGTATGACTAAAACCTCAAATAAATCCTATCTCTACCTCCTCACTGTCTTCAGAATACTTATTTAATTATTAGTGCTTATTTAATTTTCTGCCTCTGAAAGCTAAGGGCAGGGTCTGTGTACCTTTTTTTTTTTAAACACTGTTTTCACAGTACTTAGTACAATGTCTGGTTCATGGTAACTTGTTAAGAAGTACTTGTTATTTTTGAAAGTGAAATTTTATAGAGTAGTTAAATTCAACACATAGAATGCCCACGAAGCAGATCACACTGCTGTAGTGATGACCTACGTTCAAGTTTGTGGATCCTGACGGCCACCTGGTTGGAAGAGGCTAGAAGAAGCCATTGGCTGTAAAATGGATTCCCCAGTTTCAAAGGTATTAACACCTGAGGAAAAATGCACCTGGAGACAACTGGTGACAGCTTTATCACAATGAGTATGCTTGGCTTTGTTAAGAACATACAAGAGTTGTGCATCCTTTTGGAAAGTCAAGTCACTGATGGAAAAGATACTTGTGATAATTGAGTCTCTTACATCACACGTGTATAGCTGACTGCATTAGGAGCTACTAAATTCAATGTAAATACTTCACATATTTGAAAATATCTGACTAATTTAAATTTTGTCCTGTTCAAGGATTTACATATTGACATATAACCTTCTTAATAAGAAGTAATTTTTAGTACTCCCTTATATTGTGAGTGCATTTTGTTTATTTTTGAGCACAGAATGCTCCTTTATTGTATTTATAGCAATATATATATAACAAATATAATTTCAAATAATTGTAACCCCATTATATATGATGGTTGACAGTTTTATATACTGAAATAGTGATGGTGTTTAATTAGAACTTGAAATTCAGTGACATTCTACATAAAGACATAGATTTGAAATGCATCCACATGTTTCTCTAAGGTCTATAAACTTTTATTCTGACTTTATTCATATTCTTAGAATTTTCGCACAGCCTTAATGACCTAACTAAGCTCAAGATCTTTCTGTTCTAAAATAACTGACCTATTAAAACTAAAGAAGCTTTGTTTAGTGAAACATAGTAATTGATAGGCTACTGATGAGTTTTGACCTAGTTCCTTTCTCATTTAGAGCAAAAACAAAACCTTCCCTAGGCATGCAGACCACCTCCTTAAGACTAACTATATCCTTGAAACAGACTCATTCAAAGGCAAATCAATCTCTAAACTTCCGTCTATCTATCTATAAGGTCTATCAAAAGGTAGAGACCTTACTGAAAACTGTACACTTAAACTTCCAGTGAAAAGTAAAGCCGATGAAGACCTATTCAGAAAGCCCACCTTTCACACAACTTTCTTATACTAATGGAGGATGTGTTCCAGCCAAATAGGGGAAAAGATCAAGACAGAGGAAAATGGAAACTAGAGAAACATGTCTCTAACAAAGAAAAGCAGCAAAGAGAAGTGCCGGAACAAAAGCCCTTCCGCAGGCCCAAAGAACAGCCAGTCTTGTTGGGAGCAGGGGAATGAAGGCTTCCCTGATGAGGAACTCCAGGTAAAAAACAGACCAATAGAAGGAATGGAATTATGGATCATAAACTAGAAACGAAGACAAGTATTGAAGATATTTATATGGAAATTATGTAAGTAAAATTTTCTAAATAGTTGTAATAATGAACAAAAAGCTCTATAACTTTTTGTAAAAAAAGAGAGTGTGGGGAGAAGGGAGGGAAAAAGAGGGAGAGAAACAAAAGAGTGTGTGAGAGAGAAACATTGATTGGTTGCCTTCTGTACGCACCCTGACCAGGGACTGAACCTGCAACCCAGGCCTGTGCCCTGACCAGGGATGGAACCTGCAACCTTTCCATTTGAGGGCCCACATCCAACCAACTGAGCTACACCAGCCAGGGCAGCTCTGTAATATCTTGATGATGTTTTTCTATGTAGTAAATCATTATTTCTTGAATCATATCAATAAATGATTCAACTAAAAGTAGCTTTTAACTATATCTAAAGAAAGGAGAGGTATAAGAGGTTCTGTAATGATGTTGTGCTTCCTTCCCATTTCCCATGTGTAAAATGGGTATAATAATGGTACCTCCTTCTTAGGGTTCTGGTGCACATCACATGCAAGAGCACATCATGGAAAACTTAGCAATCTTCCTAGTGCAGAGTACGTACAGAAGAAATGGTAGCTAAAATGATGGAAGCTCAAGAGAAGTCTCCAAGTGGGGAGTGGGAAGATTCTACATTCTATTCTGGAATGTGAAGTTACAGCTACCAGCGATCCATGTGATTTGTAAAGAGGATTAACAGGAGAGAAACTGGGCTAAGAATAGGAGTGATTAGCATTCAGGTGGAATTTGAAGCTATGGGAATGAATTGGTTCTGTATCTAAGATTAGTATATTGAGTCAGGAGAAGAGGGGAAAAAAAAGCAAGAACACCAATATTTAAAGAAAAGGGCAGTTTCCAAAAATTAAGAATAAGTCAGAGATTTGGGAGGAAAACTAGTGGAGGACATAGGGAAGTATCAATTTCAGGAGTGATTCAGCATGCTCAGGCAGGACAAGGCTGTTTGACATGTCCATTGGATTTAGCACCCGAGGGGCTGATGCCAGCCTGGGTGATCCAAGGAGCACAGGAGCCCAAGGGCAGAGAGCAGAGGGGCTGCAACTTGAGGAAAGCAAACCAGGTCCCTGGGTGCAGTCCACTGTTTCTAGAAGCTTGTTCAGGAATGAGAGCTTGGGGAGAGATTTGGGAATGTTTACACATACAAATTAATAAGATTTCAGAAAGGAAGAGAGATAGATATAGGGGAAAGAGCACATAGGAGAGAGCAAGTCTCTGAGGAATCTATTCCCCTCTGATTTTTCTATTTCAACTTCTCAGATAAGTAGGGATTATAAATCAAAAAGATGAATTATTATTCTTGGCACTTACTTACATAAAATCTGTTTTCAAGCCTTCATGGGGAGTGTTTTTGGTCCCGCTATATATACCTTTCTGCATGTTTTCTTAAAATAAATAATGACATAGGCAAAGGAACACTGAGGGGAAAATTAACCTGAAACATCACATGTCCAGGGACTATTCTCTATGCCCAAACAGAATTAGCCCTTTTTGCTAGTTTTTCCTATTAACATGCCACCTCTAGGAAGAACAGGAAAGTGCTGTGCCTCACAGTCAGAAAACTGGCTTCTATTTTAGTGTTTACCCCAAAAAAGGTAATTGTGTGATTTCATCTGCCTAAAAAATTAACAGCTATCTATCTATCTATCTATCATCTATCTATCTATCTATCTATCTATCTATCTATCTATCTATCTATCTACCTACCTACCTACCTACCATCTTTACCTCTCTATCTCTATCTATCTCTATCTCTACCTACTCTCTGTGTTTTTAGAGAGCCTTAGGGGTTGAAATAAAACTCATATAGTTATATATTTTTAACACATTCAGTGAAAACAATCACAAATAGAATGAAATGTATTGGTAGTATTCGCTGCCTTTCTGGTAACAAGCAGCAAGTGCGCAGCCCCTGGAAGGGGGCTCCTCCGCTGGGCTCTGACCCCAGAGTCCTGTTTCACAGCCTGCACTAAAAATAGGAACGGCGCACTTAGGACAACCAAAGTGCTTTTCTTCGTCAGCATCTGACTGATCCCAGGAGATGAACTGCTATTAAAGCTGAGGACAAGAGCCAGATGATTACTTTTTAATTATCTTGAATAAGTTTTCAATGCATATGTTGCTTGACATGTAGAGAGAAGGCTATTTACATATTTCACTTCGAGAGAGCTGATGAAAACTCCATGGAAATGGCCTTCAGGATTACCAAGCACATGTCCTTCCAAGCAACAAAACTGCGATTTGTGTTCCTCATGCAAATTCTGATAATTTGTCAGGTGTTGTGCTATTTACTTCAAAGAATTAAAAATTGTGAATAATGATAGTCCCATGCCATAGACACTAGTTCATCTCATTTAGGAGAGCAGGAAGTTGAGTTTCAATTAAGTGTTCAGACTAAAATGTTAGTCTCAACTAACCTTTTGAGATTTGGTGTATAGTATTTAAAGCTGTGAGTGACAGTCTTTCTAGCAGTGTGAAAATTGTGTGCTATTTTAGTGCAACTAAGATATGAAAAAAATATCCTCATTTAGGGGCACCGGCCATTTATCAAAAGAGACCACTTATGTCCAGGAAAGTTTATCTAATTTGAAAAACTCAGCAAAGTACTGTTATTCTGATTATTATTTTCAGTCATATATTTATACATGATATATGACTTCAATCAATCATTTTATTACAGGGTCTCTCATTTTATGAAATTGCTATATTCCTCAAAAGCTGTTAAATGTTTGCAGCTCTATTTGAACGGGCCCTGTTGAGAAGACTGGGTAAAGTGTTCTGTTATCAAAAAGTGTGAGTATAATAAATATTTTTATTATATTATTATGAAGCAATTGTATTATATTATTATAAAGCAGTTGTATAATGCAAGCAATTGTATTATACAAGCTTGTATAGATACAAGCAAACTTGTATATAAATAGCTGCAAAAAAGGGGACCTGAATGGTTCAAACCAAGTAGTCCAATCCTGGGTCATGCATTGCATCCAATTATCATGTCTCTTTAAACCAGGACTATTCCTCAGTCTTTCATTGCTATTCATGATTGTGACAGTTTAAAATAAAGCACAGGCTAGTTATTTGATAGAATGTTCTACAGTTTGAATGTATTTGACATTAACTCATCATTAGACATTTGATCGCGTGTTATTAGCAGGAGTACTAAAGAAAGATGTGGTGTCCTTTTTAGTGATTCATAGCAGGTAGCATAACATTTACTTAGTACCATAACTAAGTGCAATTTATAATGATTGTGATTTTTGCCACTCAGTGAAGGTGGTATCTACCAAGTTTCTCCTTTGTAAATTTACCCTTTTTCTCTTTGTAGTTAATAATTTGTGGGGCATTCACTGACAATTATTGCCTGAATCAGTTATTACTATGATGTTGCAAAATGGTGATTTTCTCTTTCTTGCTATAGAAAAAACTTTTTTATCCCCCCCATTATGTATGTACTTACTTATTTAGATCACTTTGGATTCATGGTTTTTATTTTATTCCATAGGAATTTTTTATAGTAAATGATAATATTTTATTATCATTTTACTAGGTAATGGATGTGTTAAACAACTTAATGGGGAAGAACCTTTTCATAATGTCTATGTATATCAAAACATCATGACATACAACTTAAGAATCTTGTAAACTATTTGTCAGTGATACTTCAACAAAATAAAAATACATCCTCAAAATATGAAACTTGATTTTTTAATATATACAAAATCAGTTATGACTAATCAATGAGTTTGAAGAGTGATAGCTTTGTTGTAATTAGTGTACAACTTCTCAAACAATCTGCTAATATCAATCTACCAATATATATTTTTAAAGTCACTGTAGTGTGAAGTTCGCCACTATCAGTGGGATGATTTTCTCTTTTAGATTATAGGTTCTGGTACTTTCAAATTAGTTACATCTTTTGTAAGAGTTTTTTTTTTTTTCTGTTCAGCTACCCTCTTAACCTCAAACAGAATGAGAGGACAGAAATGGCTTAAAATATATGTCGATAATAAAGAGTCGCTACTGTTTATTAATTATTAATGCATTTCTTTTGTATAGTTTAGTCCATTAAGTATTATTCACTTAGACTCTTAAGTAGGTCTGTTTTATTTGGGATATCTTCTGGTTAGTCTCTCTTTGAAAACACTACATTATAGTATTTTCAAAATTAGATCTTACTTCATGGGTAGAAATAAACAAACCTAGGCCTCAGAGTAGAACTGTGGGCATGAACTTAAGTGTGAACATATTGATTACCACCCCTTCTCATACTGTCATTGAGCAAAGGGGCATGGGAAGGTTTCCTTGACATTGCACCTGGAAGACTCTATGGACACTTGTTCAGAGGCTGAAGAACAAGGAGTCTAACAATTGTGAAACGTCCTGGAGAAAAATTAGGGTTTGGAAGGACTTTAAGTTTTTATCAGAAGTAAGGAAAATATATGTAGTGCCTTTTGATGAGGGCTGTTCTTGAACTGAGGGAAATAGATGGGATTATTGTGGGGAAGGAAGGAATTTATGGGGTGAGAAGCATCGAAATAAGGTAAGTTATCTGAACAGCAGGTCATTTAGAATTTGAGTTAGATTTGTGCCTCGACCAAATAAGGGATTCTTTGCTTGGAGAAGTATTTTCTCTAGAAACTCTAAGTCCTTATTTTGTTCTGTGATAATTTTAGAAAATAGCTTTGACTCTCTCTCTATTCAAGGGAGGTTTACTTGAACATGCAAGTTGTTATTTTAGGTGGTGAGTGACGCACTGATGGAGAACTTCACCACAAATATGGTCGTGAGTGGCACCTTCTCTTAATCACATTTAGATCCTTCTAAAGGAAAAGTAGGTTTTTGTTGGTTTGCTTTTAATTTTAGAGGAATCTATTGGTTTAGCAATGCTTATCTGAAATGATGTTGGTGTTGAAAACAGAGCACTCTATAGTAGGCTCGCATTTACTTGCCAGAATAACTTGTACAAAAGGTTAAATATCTCTATGTTGCTTGCAGTTGTCTGTAGAAAATGAGCTCCGATGACCTCTAGCTATCTCCAGAGGCTACAGCTTCCATCCTTCCCATGTTGACACAAGCACCCTAAAAAATAAATCAAGTTGCAGTAATCTAGAGCTGCCGCTCTGCGCTGTGTGTGCATCAAGGCCTTCCTGTTCAGCCCTGCAAAGCTGGCTGGGGATCAGCGATTATACATTAGCTCTGCAGCAGCAAGTTTCAATGTGAGGACGATAAGTCCACCCAGATTCAATGGCACATTGCTCACCCTCATTTTAATGAGAGCACCTTTGCCTATAAACCACAGCTGTCATCCTTTTTTTCTTTACAAGACTATACAGGTTTACTCACAATTGTTTAGTCAGGAACAACGCGTCGGGTAAGTAGGGGACTGTTTTTATATGATAGGCTGTGAGTCAATTATTTCCTCCGTTTTATGACCAATCGATGACTGGTTTCCTGAGAAGTAAGTGTTGATTGATGACAACAGCTATTAAACACTTGTAAATGCTAAGTGGGATACAGAACATGTGAAAGCCATTTTTCCTGTCACCAAACAGCTCCTAGTCCAAGACAATGAGATCACCGTGTGGGTCACTCTTCTGCCTTAGGTACTCAGTGGAATCCAAGGCGAGTGCCAAGCTGTGAGTAAAACAATACCGCCTCTAGTCATTCTTAAGTAAGGTTTTGGTTAAGTAGATGACAGCTGAGAATGTTTTGAGGAAGAGCAGGTGGTTACAAGTGGGCTCGAGGGAACTTTCTGGGTGATAGAAATATCCTAAGTGTGGATTGTGCTGGTGGCTACATGAATGGATACATTTGTCAAAACACATCAGACTACATATTCAAAATGGGTGAATTTTTAATATACTTAAATTATATCTTACCCCTAATTTATAAAACAAATTAATGTAACATCTAGCTAACTGATAGAGTGCTCTTTAAAAGTTATGAGCAATCAACTCACAGAAAAGGAAATACAAATAACACTGAAAGAAATATACCAGTGCTGGGCTCCTTTCAAAATAAAGGGAAGGCAAATTAAATAATAGCATTTAGTTTTTTTCACCTATTAATTTGGACAAAATGATTGATAACAAACACATTGTGTAGGAAAGCTGGTACTCTCATATTTAACTGGTTGGAATATAAATTGGTAACACTCATATGGAGTGTAGTTTGGCAATAACTAACAAAGTTATAAATGCATATACCTTTTGAACTAATAATTCTACTTTCAGGGAACTTGTCCAACAGATATATGTTGTATGTATGCAAAATAACACATGTAAAATCTAATACTTATTGAACTGTTAATGATTATATATATATATTGTTAAATTGTCCAAAAATAGAGGCTGAGTGAATTGTGGTTCATACATGCAAAGGATAATAGTGTGTAGCTATAAAAATGAAAAAGGCTTTATGTACTAGACTAGATAGCCCTTGATATTTGAATGAGAAGGTAAGGTACACTTTTCAGGAAGATAAAAAAGATGTATTTTTTTTCTATTACTCTCTTAAATACAAATTAAAATCCTGGACATTGGATGTGCAAAAACAATCAAAAACGTAGGAAGACTCTGAAGTGTGGACAGAGGCATGACAGACCATCTAGGAATCTAGGACCCAGGAAACACAAGACGGTGAGTGTCCTGTGTTTCCTTTCTGCATCATATATTCCAGACTTGTTGCTGGAAAAGATGGAATATATGGAAAGAAAAGGACATACCAGGACAATAATTAAGAAAACCAGACTCTTAAGTTAGACAAAAAAGCAAAGGAAAGTTGACCACACATCAGTTCGATGATAGCTTGGTAGACTTGAAACAGGTCTTTGGAAGAAAATATCAGATGTGTTTTGTATGTCTGTTTAAGACAGAACATTTTGCTGTGCTTGCTGAATTATGTCAGCTCATAATTTTCAGTTAATTTTAGGCTGATGGAAATATCACTTTCATATGGCTGCTCTATTTCACTTTATGTTTGGGTTTCTGCTGCCGAGAGTACACTCTAGGGTCCAGAGCCATGACAAGTGCCAAGTCCCATTCCATCTCTAGAATAATGTTATGGTCCTTTGGGAACCAGAGAGAGAGAGAGAGAGAGAGAGAGAGAGAATCTCTTCAATTGTAAATGGTCTCTTTTCCTTCCCACACCTCTTCATTTAATGAGGCCAGAATTTATGTCTGGTTCTCCCAGATACAGGTTGAGTGGCTGCCAGTCCCAGCTAGGATGATGGCTTAGGAAAAAGCTCTCATTAGGTTCAGGGAGTTCGCAAATAGCATGGGAGAAATAGTCCCCGCTGTGGCCTGCGCTTAGGGAAATTGAGGACCAAGTGACTGCACATAAGGAAGCTCTGTCTATGAAGATGCCTCTGTGTTGACCCAGTCATTTTCCAGGAGCAAAGTATGAGCCCAAAGGCTGTTGTCAAGATCATCTCCTTGCTGAGAGAGGGCCCTGAAAAGTCACCACCCCCTTTCATTTCACCATCCAGTGGCAGTAGAAGTCTCTCCACAGCTTAAAAATGATCACCCAGTCCTCAGTTTTGGGGACATTCAGTAGACTTCCATGGTTTGTTAAACCACCACATTCCAGCATTTCATGCAACTGACATTTAACCCAGAAGAAACAATATTTTTTCTAAAGTAAATTGTTACTGAGGAGATTACAATAATTTGACAAACACCAAATGTAATCTGAAGTCTGGACAAAGTGCTAGGGGACAATAAGGTAAACTGTGGTGCAGTGCTGAGACCCTTTATGTTTTAATTCCTCAACGCTAACCCACTCTCCCCAGGGCTAGGGCATTCAATAATGAATGGGATCTGGATAAAATGCATACTAAAAATGTAATTATTACTTTAAATGTCATATAATGGATATGTTTTCTTTCAAAAGCTGTTTTTTACAGATTCACACTAAAATATTTATGGATGAAGTAATACGGCACCTCAGATTTGCTTCATAACAATCCATGTGTGAGGGGAAGGGACTATGTAGAGGTATAGATGAAAAGTTGTCCGTGAGTTTACCACTGCTGAATTTGAGTGATGGATATCTGAGTGTTTACCATGTTGTACTTTTTGCATGTTTTCAATCATGAGAAGTTAGAAATAATATATAGTGATCACCCTTAGAGGCATTAAGTTCTTGTGAACGTGATTCGTCTCCTCGGAGACGAATCATACAAGAGTTTGTAGCAACACTCTTTCATGCTACCGCTTTGCTCTGTCCCCTAGGTCTTTATTTAGCAAGCAGTGCTGATACACAGTATTAATGACTTTTCAAAGAGAAGCTCCAGGGAATTCAGCTTGATTTACCGTGTGTGGAAGAATCGAGAACAAATCTGCCCGTGTTTCTAATGAAGCCTTCCCTGCTGGGTCAGGATATCTACATGTTCAGACGGCAGAAAAAGAAAATGAAGTTCTAAAAAGAGAGGACAGAGCGTGGGTGGAATTCAGTTTTTATTAGTCTCTATGAGTTCTGGAGTCAAATCCATGTTAATTGGTGCTTATAAGATTTACTCAATTAAAATACAATGAGATATGACCTCACATGTGTCAGAATGGCTGTCATCAATAAATCAACAAACAACAGGTGTTGGTAAGGGCGTGAAGAATGGTGAGGGCCGTGTGCTCTGTTTGGTGGGAATGCAGATTGGTGTAGCAACTGTGGAAGCAGTATGGAGTTAATTCAAAAAATTAGAAGTAGGATTGCTTTATGACCCAGCAATTCCACTTCTGTGGATTTATCTGAAGAAAACCAAAATACTAATTTGAAAGAATATATACACCCATATGTTCATTGCAGTGTTATTTATAATAGTCAAGATTTGGAAGCAGCCCAAGTGCCCATCGGTAGATGAATGGATAAAACAACTATGGTACATTTATATAATAGAATACTGCTCAGTCATAAAAAAGAAAGAAATCTTAGCTTTGTGACAGCATGGATAGGCCTGGAGAGCATTATGCCAAGTGAAATAAGCCAGTCAGAGAAAGACAAGTACCAGATGATTTTACCTATACGCAGGACCTAATGAACAAAACGAAGTAACAAACAAAATAGAAACAGACTCATAGATGGAGAACAGACCTACAGCTGTCAGGGGTGGGGGTGGCTGTGGGGCTGGGTGAGAAAAGTAAAGGGATTAAGAAAACAAAACAAAACAAAACTCATAGACACAGACAGCACTATGGTGGCTACCAGAGGGGAGGGGGAGTTGGGGGAAGTAAAAGAGGGTAAATGTGGGGGGATAAGTGGGGAAGGAAGGAGACTGGACTTGGGGTGGTGGACGCACAATACAATACAGAGATGATGTGTTTTAGAATTATACACTTGAAACCTACATAATTTTGTCAACCAATGTCACCCTAATAAATTCAATTAAAAAAATAGAAGATATACTCAGAGTTTTTCTAAAACTCAAATGCTCCTCTTTTGCAAAATTCCTGAGCTTAATTAAAATTTCATCCAGAAAAACAGCAGCATTCCAAACATACAGACTTTTTTTGAGAAGAGTTGTCCTTTGCCTTAGCTCAGTTCCCAGAATAAGCTATGCTAATTTTCCAACCTGGTCGGCAGCAGTGGCTTAAATAACAATGTGGAAACCATAGTGTTAGTCAGGCACACTTTTAGATGCAGGTGGAAAATTAGACAGGGAGATGGCCGTAGTTCTTTCATTAACGATGAATGAGGGAATCATGGCGTAATGTTACATGCTCAGACTCTGGAGCCAGACTGCTGGATTGAGTCTCAACTTTCCCTGTTCCTGTGTGGCCTTGGGCAAGTTGTGAAGCCTTTCTGTGTCTCACCTTCCCCCAGCTCAGTCATAGTGTATAAAGGATCTAGAACTGAATTGGCTTTGCACTCATGAAGCTTATAGGAATGGGTTAGCGGTCAGACGTCAATCCTAGCATGTTAGTGCTGGGAAAAAGGAGGGCCCCCAGGTGAGGCTAATGTGCAGCCAGCGATGAGAACTGTGACTAGAACATTACTGAAATCTGTCCTTGGATGTCAGGCACCTGGATGGCACATTCTTCCCTCGCACCCTTCTCCCAGCATGTCAGCACATCTGTTCCTACGATGTTAAAGCAAAGCAACACAAGCGTATTATTAGCACACTCATACCTAATATTTATGCCTGTGAAAACCTCTGATTTTTCTTCCCTAGCTTAAAAATAGTCACTCACTTTGAAAGGCCATGTGTGAAAAGGCCAGCGTTGCTAGGGGTTGAGGTGAAAGCAATTTGCATAAATCTGAAGCTTAGAAAAGAACCTGCAGTAATCCAGTAAGGTTACTTTGGACAGTAACAATTTCCTGCCATCTAGTGGAGAATTCAAAGAATAAACCATGTCTTTATTTTTAGAAAATCAACATTATCACAAAGCTGTGACTTCTAAGCCTCCTGCTACTGAGAGGAAATGTTTTTGTGTTCGCAAAACAACTAGTTACCCACGAACTGTATCTCAAATATACGTTCACATTTTTATCAATTTCTTGACTTATTTTTAATGTAAAAAATTTCATTATGTTATGTGATTTCTCTTAATGTTGTCAAGAAAATTGTGACCCACAAAATATAAACGCAAGCGTGCTGAGTTTCTGAAAGTTTGCATACGAACTTTGCTTATGGCCCTGTGACATATATGAGTGTGTTTCTATCTGACTCTTTAAAAAATTTCTTCTTTGAACTGTTGGAAGCAGTAGTGTCCAAGGTTAAGAGCAGGAACTGCAAAGCCAAACCCCCTGATTTAAAATTTGGGCTCTTCCTTTTCCTGCCTGTGGAAACTTGGAGAACTTCGCCTCTTGTGCCTCAATTTCCCCATTTGATAAAGGTAAAACCTGCCTCATGGGGCTGCTGGAGGGATTAAATCTATGCAAAGCACTGGGTGTTCAGTGTCATTATTATTTCTACCATTGTGGTTGTTTACACATATATCAATATTTACTTATTGGTAGGAAGATGGTAAGAAGTGGCTTGTACTGAGGCTCAAGTCAATTTAAAAAATTAACAAGCCTTTATTTAGGCTTATTTTATACTCAATATTATGGGAAATACAATTTGAATAAGACACTGCCCTGTTTCTGAGTCAGTGTTCTCATAAACTAATAGAGGAGAATTAGCTATAATTCAAAGCAAATATAATGTGCAAAACAAGAGTTATAAACAAAGTGCAGAGAAGGGAGAAGGTGTTTCAAACCGGAGGAACTGACTCATGAGTTATTACTTAAATAATGGATACATTTTTATTGAGATTAAATTGCACAGGTGGAGATGGTGGGGAAATCTCCATCAGTAGGTATTTCAAGCAAGGGAATCAAGCTGGAAAAAAATCCAGGATTTTCCTTATTTTGGATGCAATGAGTAGCAAGATCTTGCCAAAGCATAAGATTTCTTCATTCTTTCACCAAACATTTATCTAAGCATCTGTTCTGTGTCAGGCTCTGTTCTAGGCAGTATGTATACGGTGGTGAGTAGAACAGACAAAAAGTGTTCTCATGGATATCTATTCCAGTGCGGAAGGAACACAGGGAAAGGTGACTCGGAAGAGAGGGCAGGGCTGGTTTTTGGAGGGGACCTAATGGAGAACCAGCAAAGGCTGGTCAGTAAGGTGGAGCCATGGTCAGGCACTACTTAAGAAATATGTATCTGGGGGAGAGAGTGTGAAGGTTAGATACAAGGATCCGAGGACTTGGAGGCATAGAAACATATTTTAATAGGAGGCAATCTAAAGCCTCCAGGTGAGAGGTAATGAAGCCTTAAACTACAAAAAGGAAAAGGAGAAAACAGACTTAAAACACTTCCAGCAGGTGTAGAGCAGGTCCCAGCAGGAAGTGGGCGTGTGGGAAAGGATGGGGAGTGAGGACACCAGGCTTGCGGCAGGGACAGGAGGCCCAGTGCGTCCAGTGTGTTGTTAGCTTAGCTGGCAGCATAGACTCTGGGGTCACACCCACCTGTATGGCAATGAGTCAAAGTGACCACTTTACGTCTTTAAACCTCAATTTCCTCATTAGTCCAATGGGAATAATCAGAAGTACCACTTTATTAGATTGCTGTGGAAAACAAGGACAAGTACTACTTCTTACATTGCCAGCACGTGGTGAGCTCTCAAACCAGAGGCTGGGTTGGAGGTTGCCTTGGGGATTGTGAAGAGGGTGAGGCAGCGTTACCTGTACCACCTGCACTGAGAGGCAGATGTATTTGCAGGGGAGGTTGCTCCCACCTTAAGGATGGCAATTCTTCACAAAGCAGATAATTAGATGTGAATTGTCAACAATTATTTCACATTAGAAAATGTACTGCAAATTGCCAGTTGTAAGAGTAGTCATGTGGTTATAAAATGCAGCATAGGGAATATAGTCAATAATACTGTTATAACTATGTATGTAGTCAGATAGGTACTAGACTTACAGGAACAATCACTTCGGAAGGTATATGAATGTCTAATCACTGTGTTGTACCTCTGACACTAATATATTGTATGCTCACTGCAATTGAAAAATAGATTTTAGAAATTTTAAAAAAGAAAGTGAACCACAAATTAAAGAGCGATATTTTGCATTTGGGAATCAAAATAGTTACGCATTTTGATGTTATTCTCCTGATAAACTGGCCAAAGCTTCATTTCAGCAGCTAGAAACATCCTTTTTGTGAGGAATAAACCAAGATTTCATGGAAAGCCTAAGTATGTGAATTAGACTAAAAAGTAACCAGAGTGTTTTGTTTCCTCCAGTCTCAGGACCTACCTCTGACTGTATGCTAGCTGTAGACTTTTGTCACCCCCATCTTGAGAAGCCACACACAGAGTTTAGTATAGAGGCATCAGGCAGCAGATTCATGGGTGCTGGTTAAAAACCAGGCAATGTGGATCAAGAAATGTGCCTAGATGTGTACTTTCTGGAATTCCATCCAAAGTAATTATATGAGCAGTCTGAATTATACCCAGAAGGAATTAATGCAAATTAAGAAAAAGGGATCACTGAAATAGGAGAGGTAAAATTGTCAAGAAATGGAGAAGCTTAATAAGGAGGAACAACAGACATGCTGTACCCAGGGATGCTGTTCTGGTATGATAAGAGGATGTAAGATGCCCAGAGCTACACATACTCAGCAATAGGTTAAAGGAAAATTGTCTGCATTTTTGAGTGACAGGGAGGATGGATTTTGCAGTTTAAGCAAAGTAAGTACAATTACATTTCTAACTGTAAGTACATGATACAAAATTTGTTGGGTAGATTGACTTCAAGTTTAGCAGGCATATTTGAGATGGTCTGACTTAACCTAAGAGCTGTGAGTGCAGGCAGAAATCTATATTGGGGGCCCAAGAAGAGAAAACTTCAGTGCAGGCAGTTATTCTCCAGAGAACCTGAAAATAAATGTCTCAGGACACCCGTGTGAATGCTGGTTGAGAGAAGAACACTGCATAGATTAGGAGCAGACAGAGGAAACAGTGATATAAAATTCAAAAGTTCAAAGCAGGTACTTGAAGGTACAGGTGTTAATTTATAGCCTAGCTGCTTCTTACAGGGGCAACTCCATGTAACGTGATCAAGGTGAGGAGCAAAAGGGATTTCCATATCCATCATGGTCATTGCCGATCAGCAGAGGGGGGAATATTATTGTAGCAATGATATGTTCACAACTAGAATTAAATTTAGCAAGTATTTATTGGTTGTCTACCAAGTGCCAGACATTTTGGTAGGAACTGGATTTATAAATGATGAGATACATGATCGAGGGGCAGACTGGGGTCGGGAAGAGTGGTGAAAGTAATTGATATTTAATAACTTTTTAATAAGTTAGATATGTTCTAGGTAAATTTGAGGCAAATTGTTTTTTTTTATTTAGTGTTCATAGCAATTTTTTGAAACTTATGTTACAGACCCCAGTTAAAGGTTGGAAAACCAAGACCCGGGTAGTTTGGTAACTACCAAATGTCACACGCCAGGGAAGTGGCACACCTGGGAACTGATGCCAGTTTTTCTGGCTCTAAACATCATCATCGTTTAACCACGTGGCCCCCCATTCCTAACTTTGGTATAAATCTGTGGGGGGGCTCTTCCCACAGAGCCCCCATGTCCACCACAGATGAAAATAATGCTACCAAGATATGATCTTCTTGGGGAGGAAAGGTGGTCGACCTCTCAAAGGAGAAGGGCCACAAGTCCTATCCTCAAAGGTTTTTATTAGGTCCATAACACGCAGGGATACAGGTAAAGCTCATCAATCAATGTCAGACAACAAGGATCAAACAACAGATAACATTTCAAAGAAATCCGAGGGCTTAATCTGAGTCAGTGTCTGTCAGGTAAGGGGGTTGCAAAAATTTTAAGAGACATACTCATTTCTTTCCCAGACCCTTATCATGTGAAAGAGAGCACTCTTAGCAAAGCAGGCTTCATAGGATTTTACGAATTCTTTCTTATGCCCGATCACCCCGGAACCCGCTCAAGCCGGCAGAGGGCTGC
>PVKM010003409.1:0-57888 GCA_004027735.1 Carollia perspicillata | reverse complement strand
GGAAACAACAGGGTGGGGTTTGGGGGACCCCCAGATGCTCCTACACACTGCCCCGCCCCCGGGGAAGATAAATGTGGAGACCTTTTCAGATGTGGCAGGGCGCATCAAAAACTTTAAAATATAGTCCTTTTGTTTGTAATTCTCCTTCTAGTTATTTATCTTGAAAACATAATTAATAAAGTGCACAGGTGGTTTATAATAGTTTAAATCTGAAAACAACTTAAATTAAATGTCTGAAAATCGGATTGGGGAAATAACTTGGGGGCACATCCAGACCATGGCGTACGGTTCAGCCGCTGAACACCGTGCCCTAGATCCACTGGCACGAGGAAAGGTCTTCCCAACATAAGGGGGAGTGAGACAGATAACAGCTAAACCCCGCCTGCAGGTTCAGGCCCCCGGCTCCGAGTCCGTTCTCAACTCTCCTTATCCCGCGGGAAACTTGAATACCGCTTGGTGGGCTATAAACAAACGAGAAGTTCGGCTTCATTCCACAGTCTCTGACTGTGGGTCCGGGCATTATTCGATTGCGGTAGAGCCCCAGGGGGAAGCCCATCCCGCTGGAGAAGAGCTTACAGCGCAGGGAGAGGCGCCGCCTCTCTGGGCACACCTGAACCAAAGCCAGGTGTGCCACCCATGGGTGCCCTGCATGAAGCAGAAGACCCGTCCACGGCAAGAAGGAAGGAAAAAGGACGTCTGAGGGTGCCACATGGGTGTTATAATGCCTAATAAAGATACTGGCTCTTTTTTAATAGGCAAGGCAAAGGAAATGGAGATGGGTAAAGTGAGTTACTTACAGTAGGTACTAATAAGCTGAACTGAGATTGGAGGAGGAAAATAGAGGCTGGGTTTATGCTCCTGACTCCTGTGCTTAATGGGCTGGAGCCCCGGCAAGCACTCGGTTCCTGTATCTGCCTGGTGCCTCCTCCCAGCCTCCCTCCGTGTGCCCCCTCCCTTCCTGACCGTCCCCTGTGCCCCAGCCCTGACCATGCCCTCCGTAGCCTCCTCTGGCCTTCAAGTGAGGCCGAAGAAAGTCACCCAACCACGCAGACCAATGCAGCTCTAAATTCATGGCCTCCAATCTCAGCGAGTTCCTGAAACCACGTACATGCCCTTAACCTTGGCCAGATGTTTTCTCTGTTCCTTTTCATGGCTATTCCAAACAGCCACCACTTTTCCCGTGCGTTCTCCTGTTTAGCAACCGATGTCCCTTCAATCTTCTCTGAGGGCCACTGGGTGAGAAGGACCACGGCTTCCTGTGCTGTGACCCATTAACTTACCTCCCCGTCCTTCCCTGACCCATTAACTTACCTACCCTACACTCTCATTCCATTGTCTCCCATTGCTTCTGGAACCTTCCTCCTTTAGTTGTCCCTGCTTTCAACTACAACTTCAACCTCACCCTTCCTTTGCTCTCTTTTTCCCTTGGCATATAAACATTCAGATTTCCTCAGCCGAGGACACACACTTCTGAGTTCATCCATGAAGGACAAGGGATTTGGGGGCAGTTATTCACTGACCAAAAAAATAAAAATAAAAAGTAAATTCAGGTTTCCTCACAGTGAGCGTGCTGATGCGGTGTTGCACCCTTGCCAGTACCTTGTCTCTCCTCGCCTCCCTGGACAAGTTGCTGACCCCTCCCCACAGGGTTCCCAGCCCTGTTTCATCCACCCCATCTGGCTTCTCCCTCCGCTGTGCCTCTAAACCACCACCCAGAGGCCAGAAATACCCTCCCCCTGGTTACAGTCACTGGATGCCTTTCAGGTTTGTGTCCCCGGGTGCTTCGAGGCACCGGACCCTGAGCCTCCTGGAGAACTGCCTCTCTGCTCCCTGGGCACCTCCTCTGCTCATTCTCCCTGTGGTTCTGTGTGGACAGTCCTCTCTTTCCCTGGCCAATCTCCTTTGCTCTCGTGGCCTCGGACACCATCCCTGGAAGGGTGTCTCTGAGATCTGTAGAGATCTGTAGATCTGTAGATCTGGACCTCTCTGAGAGGTCCAGCCTTACCGGACCCCTGACTACCAGACTCTGACCCCAGCTGCTTTCTAAGACGTCCTGCAGGAAGCTGCAATGCAACCTGCCCAAAACCGGGGTGCTCATTGCCTCCCCCGGCAGGCACGCCTCCCTTCCTGCCTTCACTGTGGCCATACTGTTAAATAAATCCAACTCTGAGAGTCTTCTCGGTGTTTCCCCCTTCCTCATCCCTGTCCCAACCATTCCCTCATTGGTAAACTCCACAGTCTCAGGGCAGTTTATTGGGGAGAGGATCCCAGAACCCACTGGTAGGGGGTCTGGAAGGAAAGCCACCATAACTTAATCCCACTGCTAGTAACTAGGCCTTAATCCTGCTGGGAAATCTGGTGGCCACTGCTGAAAATGCTCCTTTTGTTGTTCCATGAAGGGGTCCAGGAGCTGCGGTATTTATTGTATGTACCAGTAGCTCCTCGCCTTCATTGGCTGAGGGCTGCTCCTATAGAGGCGTCAATACCCCAGCAGTTCTGCCCGTCATGTGCATAGGCATGGTGGGTTCTAGAGGCCAGACAAAGCCCTTGGGGAGAGAGATGTAGATGCCACCCTCTTGTAGCAAGAGGTCAGCTAGCAAGCACTGAAGGGCAGGGCAGAGGGCGTGGCCAAGGCAGTGTGTGCACCACTGACTGCTCCATCCCCAGGACCCACTCTCCTCAGCCTCACTGCTATGATTTTCTATCTGGTCTCTTGGCCCCCAGGCTGCGGCCTGCCCTTCAATGCCCTCTCCCCACTGCACCCAGAATGGTCTATTCACAATCAAAGCCACTGCCGACACGTGTGTGAAGCCACATTCTTTCCCATGCCATCCAACGCTCCCGGTGCGCTGGCCCCAACCCAGCTCTCCTGCTCTGCCTCTGTCACTTCTAAGTTAGCTTCAGGTCACTTGGGACTCTGTGCAATTCTTTTCTTCAGGCAGCTTTCTCCCAGCCCCCAGCTGGGGTTAAATATTCTCGGGCTAGTCCCTGCTCACGGTATTTTCAGAAGGTCCTCCATTCCCAGGGATGTATTCCCCTCTTAGACCCTGCAGGTGTGGGGGCCACGTTTTATTGTTTACCATTTGGGTCCCTGGCACATGTGTCTGTCACACATTAGGCACTCAGCAAAGGTCTGTGGGCCTGAAATAAACGGATATCTTTTACTAAAGAACAGGTTTTCCAAACATGTCTTAATAAACAATATATTTTTTTAAAGGGAGGTGTTCAAAGGACAAACAAGTGATGACGGGCTTAAAATGCAGTGCTTCTTTCTGGCAGCAGACTCTGCTCTTTCTAGGAGGGGCTGAAGTTCAACCAGAGCTCACGGTCGGCACAGATCTGACCGGGCCGCGTCTGCGCCATGTCGGTATTTTGAATGACGCCCCACCCGAATGCCTGTGAGTCTCCAGGGGCATTTTCCAAACTCACTGCACCACCTACCCCTCCGTCAGGGAGGTTCCTGAAGACACACCTGTAAGATGCTGCCTGGAGGGAAAGAAAAGGCAGTGAGCTCCGCTCCCCCAGGAGGGGCCCCTGGGGTGGGCTATGCAGGACAGGGGAGGTGACCTGAGGCCCCCAGCTGTTCCTGGACACCCTCGGGAACACAGACACCCCCAGGGGGACTAGTCCTGCACTCCCCTGATGGCCTGGTGCCCGTGACTGCTCCCGCCCACAGCCCGCTGACACGCACCTGCCAGGTGAGTGGGGATGTGGGGAGAAGGGGAAAGGAGGAAGTGAAGGGGGGCGGGCGGCGGCACGCACCGCAGAGAGGACAGCTCCCGGAGAAGCCATGGAAGCGGTCATTCTCTGGACACCGATGTGTCTGGGAGTAAAAGGGGAAGCCAGCAGCCGGGGCTGTGAGTGGTGGCCAGCAGAGCACACGCAAGGAAGTGAGGCCTTTTTTCTGCCTGAATAAAGCAGGTGGTGAGGAAGTGACTCCATTTCCCCCCTTATCATTGGCTGGGCAGGATTTCCTCTGCAGCCGCTTTGTGCTGAATGAGTCTTGAGGGTTCCGCCTGCAGATCACAGCCCTGTGGCCGTGGCAAGCTTCTGTCCCCGTGTTCTTCCTCTTACCCCTACCCCCACCACCCCCTTACTCCCAAAATACTGATTCCATGTTTGGGGGAAGAGGAAAGGAGTAAAAAACAACCTTCGCACACATAGCTGAAGGACACACAGCTGCCCAGTGGCTGCTCCGCCACCAGACTTGAGGACCCCGCCAAGCCGCCTCCTGTGAATGGGCCTGAACCTGCAGGGTCTGGGCCCAGGGGGAGGGGCTAGTTGAATCACAGGCCAAGGCCATAAAATGAAACCTAATCTAAGTGTCATCTGGATGTAACTAGAAACCTGCTAGAGAAATGGCAGGAGATGAAAAACCCAAACAAAACAAAAAACAAAACTTGCCCGCCTACCTCAGTAGGTCCGCAGACTTTTGGGTATATTTTGTGATGCAAATTGAGCTGAGGATGCAAATTAGGCAGGGGCCCTCAGGAGCTAGGGCGGGCAGAAAGTGAGAAGCCCACACAGTTCCTTCTTTTCCTGAGCAGGGCACAATCTCAAAATAATTCGCCAAGAAGTCTGATGTTCTGGGGACCCTACAGCCAAAGAGCTGGGTCAAAGGCCGCTCGCCTGGTCCACCTGCCAGAAGAGAGTGGGCCAGAGCTGGCTGTTGGGGGGGCGGGTTGGGGGGAACACAGAGGTTCTGTTAGTTTAACTCCCTTCCAGGCCAGGCCCAGGGAGGCGGAGCTCTCAGGAGGGAAGACCACAGACAAATTCCCTGCTCTACTAGCCATGCAGATACTACAGGGAGAAGGTACTTAGGCAACCCTGGGATGGATCCTCCCGCCAGGAAGTGCCAACAACCCAGAGCTTCAAAAGATCATAGGTGGAGCCCTGGCCAGGTGGCTCAGTTGGTTGGAGCATTGTCCCATACACCAAAAGGCTGTCAGTTTGGTCCCTGGTCAGGGCATACACCTAGGCTGTGGGTTCCATCCCTGGTCAGGGTAGGTACCAGCAGCAACTGGTTGATGCTTCTCTCACATAGATGTTTCTCTCTCGCTCTCTCTCTGCTCCTTCCCCTCTCTCTAAAGTCAATAAATACACTGTCGGGTGAGGACGGGATAAGAAAAAGACCACAGGTGGAAATGGGCAACGCAACGCATCTATAGTGAAATGTGCTAACATACGTTAATAACCGTGTTATTGGTTCACTGTGTTAATGTAATAAACCAAAGCAGGAGAGAGTGAAGGCCATATTTACACTAGACCTGAAATCTCATCTTCCAATTGCTTATTCATCCAGGAACCAAACATTTTTACAAGGTGTTGAGGAGTCAAAGTCACATGAGATGCAGGCCCAGCCCTCCGAGAACTGCTGGGCAACAGTCTCAGCATTCACAGCGGCTTTAAGGGGCCTGCGAGTTTTCTCAATACATTCAAAGCTCTGTGTGTGTGTAGGTGTGTCCATCCCTGCCCAGCTCAGGGGAGGAGAGAAGAGACCCAGGCCCTTGACCTCATTTTAAGGGTGCCTTTTGCAGGAGCTCACCAGCACAGAGGCCTCAGTAACCTGCCTGAGCGGTTTGGCTTCTAAACAAAGTGTCTCCATTTTTCTTCCTCACCTTCCTCATTCCAGCACCTTCTCTTGGCCAGAAGCCTCTGTGTGCTCTCTGGCTGCTGGCACTCAGCTTTTTCTTGCTTTGGGCTTGTGCTGTTTTCACTGTTTTGGGGAAAATACCACTTTATGACACTGGGTGGGGCATGAATGTATGTGGAGTAAAGAAAGTGTAATTATTACAACTCAACAGTAAAAAAAAAAAAACAAAGAGCCCAATTAAAAAATGGGCAATAATTTGAAGGGACATTTCACCAAAGATGACACACAAATGGCCAAGAAGCTCATGAAAAAACACTCAACATCATTAGTTATTAGAGACATGCATACCTAAACCACAGTGAGATACCACTTCACACCTACCAGCATGGCTACAGCGTAAAAAATGGACAATAACAAGTGTTGGCGAGGAGGAAGAGAAACTGGAAACAGTGGTGGTTTCTCAAAAAGTTGAACAATTACTATACAAGCCAGCAATTTCATTCCTAGACATACACTTAAGGTAACTGAGAATATATATTCACACAAAAACTTGCACACAAATAGTCCCCATTATTGGTAGGAGCCCAAAGTGGGAACCACTAAAATGTGTACCAAGTAATGAAGAGAAAACCAAAATATGGTGCATCCGTACAATGGAATGTGACTCGGCCATAAAAAGGAAAGAAGCTCATACCACACGGATGAGGCTTAAAACATTATACTCAGTGAAAGAAGCCGTTGTACTGATGCCATTTAAATATAATGTCCAAAATAAGCAAATGTGCAGAAACAGAAGTAGTTTAGTGGTTGCCAGGGGCTGGGGAGAAAGGAGAATTGAGAGAGATTACTAAAGGGTGCAGGGTTTTGGGGGGAGCGGGGGGAGTGATACAATAAAGTGCTGGAAGTAGATACTGATAACAGTTGCACACCCTTGTGAAATGCTGAAAATTGATCACTTTAAATCTCATGGTATGTCAATGATAAAAAACAGTTACATTGCTTACACTACAGGAAAACGAGGATGGAATGCTTTTTACAACACGTGGCATCTGACACACGGACCCGTGGGCTCTGTAATTCTTGCTCACGGGTGTGGGTGTGGGAGGTATGGTTCCTTTGCTTTAGACAGTTCGTACCCTTGTGATCCTCCTTCGAATGAAGTTTTTCAAACGCAGGGTGTGGCGTGGCGGGGGAACGCTGTTCTGGATGAGAAGTCAGGCTGGCTGAGTGCCGCTCCCTGCGAGCCGCCCGCTTGATCTCTCGGGCCTTGAAGTTCCCTGTCTGAACACTTTATCGGTAGCTTTTTCCAAGGATTCTCTCTCCCATCTGCCGTCCTGGGCTCCCACGGTGAATGACCTTACTCTCCATCCTGCCTTGTGCCCCTCTTAGGACGCGACGCGAGATCTCCGGGTGCGTGTCAGAGACCGTGTCACCCAACTGCTGTAAATGACTGGTCTCTGTGGGGTCTGCCTCTGTCTCCTCTGGCCTCTGAGGCCCTCCTTTCCCCAAATCCGGGTGTGGCCTGCGTGCCTCCTGCTATGACTCATCCTCAGAGAGTCCTTCCTCTCTGCAGCATGGTGGCCACACCGCCATGGCCTCTTGATGTGCCTGGGTGCTTCCCATCTCTTTGTTTTTGTGACCGTAATCCAGGCATTTGTCCCACAGAGCCCTCTGCCTCTGGTGCCGGCAACATCAGCAGGCCTCAGCGTGGGGAGCAGGTGGGACACTCTGCTTCTCCTCAGTATTGGACGGGGCTCTCCACGCCTGAAGTGGGGCAGGGATCCCTCGGGCAGATGAGCGTTTAGAATACATCCACCAACTGTTCTTTCTTGGGGTCTGCAGTCCCAGGTGGGGCTACCCTCCCTGTCCCCACCCTGCCAGTGTCCATTCCTGCCTCGGAAGACGCGAGCATGGCCTTCACCCCTGTGTGCCTCCCTGCAGGTCACTGTCCACGCTGGGGACACACACCAGGCTCCGCTGTGCCTGCTGCATGGGCAGGGAGGGCACGGCCAAGGTGCGTACCCCTCTCGCTGCTGCTGCAAGAGTTAATTCATGAAAATATGCCAAAAATGGGAACTGAAAGCAGATGCTTGCTGAGTTCTGCAGCTTGGCCTAATCACTGTCATCAGGAGGGGCGGAGGGGGGTCCTCCATTTATTAACCGCAGAGGGCCAGAGTTGGGGGCCAAATGTCTGATTCTCACTTGTTTAAATCAGCAAGTGTTGACTGAGGTGGGTAGTAGTGGGGAGTACAAAGAACCCACATTTCCTAATAGGAACTTGCTGAAAGTGGCCTTGGACCTGGAACGGGGTAGTCAGAGTGACAAGAGCCAAGGCAGAGGGAGTTGGCATGGGCAACACCTCGGCAGGCAGCATCGGCCTCCAGCCACATCAGCTCTGAACCTGGCTTTGAGGACTGGCTGAGAAATCAGCACGGGTGTCTCTTCTGGGAGCTCCGAACTGCACTGGTCCCAGGGCCCTTGCCTTGATGACAGGCTCAGACATCTGCCCATGACCAGATTTGCCCCCCGATGGGGCTGGTCCTGGTGTTCTCAGTCTGCAGTGAGTCAGCCATGACTCTACTTACACCTCCCAGGCTGCTCACATGGTGCCCAGAAGCACCTAGCACGATAACAAGCCTTACCCAGTCCCCAGCCCCCCAGTTCCGCAGCCCTGAGTCTCCGTGTGCCGGTGACCGAGGCAATTCCGCACGCTGCCCCAAACTATGGACCCACCCTGTGTAAGTGTGCGGTCTGTGCTGGGGGCCCAGGCGCGGGAGCGTGCTGGTGAGCTCGCTCAGTGGGCTCCAGATGGGGGTCTTAAGAAAAATCTGCTTTCACTTTGTAGTTTATGATTTAGTTCAGTTCACCTGGAAAGACTCAACATGAATAAAAACAGATGCACGTCAAGGCGCACTGCTGGCTCTTTGACAATCCCCTTCCCTCCACAGGAGACGGTCTTCCTGTGTCCAGGGAGGGGAGCAGCCCTCTCCAGCACAAGCGAAGTGCAAAGTCTCTGTCAAGGGCGCAGCTGTCGGTGCTGGGGTGGGCAAACCCCGGCAAGGTCAGCACTGGGGTTCTAGCTTCAGGATCGTGAACACGTGGATGAAGGTATGCCGGTGTGGCTGCTCGTCCGAATGGATATTTACCATGAAGGACTTGTGACAGTGTGTACTTTCTGTTGCCAGGAAAAGGGAGACAGAAAGACAAAGAGAGACAGAGAGACACAGAGATCCTGAAAAGCATCCACCTTCCATCACACAGCCCCCAAGGGGAAAGCTGACATCTGGCTGACCTAGTACAAGGACACTCTCTTGCAGTGAAGCAAGCCTGCTCTGCACATCAGCAAGGTCAGGAAATGATCCGTGTGCACTCAACAAGGCCCATCAGCGTTGCTGGCAGTAGGCACCTACAAGGAGAGGAGCTGGGTCCCCAGGAGCTCGGCTTCCAAGGCCACTGTCATTTGCTCAGACACCTTTGCCACAGGCAGAGCAGAGCTTAGGGGACCTGCTTGCGGAAGGGGCTCAACTGTCTGCTGGCTGCACCCCAGTGGACACAAACCATGCTCTGGGGCCTGACTGCACCGACCACCCTCCGGTGAGGAGCAGGGCCGGAACTTGGCAGGCGGACCCGGCAGGCCAGTGGTCAGTGTCCTTGCCTACACAAACGGTCTCACAGCTCCTGCCATCGCTGACGCCTTGGAGAAGGTCAGCACGAGTTGAATTCATGCTGCAAACATGCGTGAGCACCTGCTCTGGGTTCAACCCTGCACTTGGTGCTCAGGGCAACGCCATGGCATCTGCATGACGACATGCTCCTTGGACCCAATAATGTGCCTCGCCCAGACCAAGGACTCAATAAATGCTTTCAGTGGGACAGCTCAGAGATGACCCCTCGGGTCATCAGAAGAAGCTCCAGTTGGGCTGGTGAAGGCTTCGGGATGGACTTTGGTTCTAGCCACTTGTTATTTCCACTGTGGGGAGCTCCTTGATCAAGGGCATGAATCTGGGACCCCTGTGCAACATGCTTTTCATAATAAATTGGTACAAACTTTGGATGGCTCTTGCTAGCTCTGCCTTTCATGAGTGTGCCCATGGTTGCTCTTGCTTTGATCTCTCCTTTGGACATGTCTGAATCAAGTGATCCAACCGCGGTCAAGCCACTTATCCAAGTATTTATTTAGTGTCTACTTCTGGAATGAGGAGAGATATCTCAGTGCTGTGCCAAACCCCATGAGGTGGCCGTTCTAAACAACATCATACAAAGTGACGGGGTTCAGAGAGGTGCCACAGCTTGCCCAGAGTCACACAGCTCAGCAGGGCAAAGCTGTGATTTGCATCTAGGACTGTGCAGACACTAGGCATGTGCTTTCCAATTATATTTCCCTTCTCCTGTCAGGGACAGAATAGTAAGTATGAGATCGAGGCCTCGGGGAGACACGTGATAAATGAGAGGTTAAAGAGGAAGTCCTGAGAAGTGACAGGGATGGGCTGAAGGGGACAAAAGGTTAGCAGTTGAGCCTGCAGGGCTCTGCATAAGGACAGAAAAGTGGGGATGGCATTTCAGGGCATGGAATCAAGTAGGGGGTTGGGGCCCTGTGGTGGCAGGTCCTCCGAGGGACTTGTGTACGCAGGCAGAGAAAGCAGAGTCGCAGTAACAAAAAGAAGTCCCCTGTGACCACAGAGAAAGCATGAGTCACAAGGCCCTCCCACCATGCACACTCCCCCACCCTGCGCGCTCTGGGACCCCTCAGCCTGTGGTTTGGCCCTGGTGGGTGGTACTGCTCACGTCACTTTAAGAGTGTTTAAATGTGCCGCATGGGCGGAGACGTGAGCGATTCCTTGTGCAAGATTCAGGAAAAGCCCCCCTGTCTTCGGGGCTGCTTCTCAAGGTATTCTGGGATGTCGAGAAGAATAAAATTTCCTGGAGTCACAAAAACAAGCTAACTTGAGGCCTATTCAGAATATTACGACTGGTGAACCAAGAACCTCAGCAGTGCCTATTGGATTTCCATCCTGCCGAGCAACCGTGGTTCCTGATGAATCAGAAGCAATGGCAGCCCTGGCAGGAAGGGAAGCGGCTCCCCACCTACAGGCACAGCTGGCCCTGCTCACCAGTCTGCCCCCCAGCCCGGCCAGCACCCCTCGGTCTTCCTTCTGAGGTCCCACCCACCCATCTCAGGACTACTGACAGTCTTTTCTGCTGACTTAAATTTGGAAAGCTTTTATCCCTTAACAAAGCCAGGGACCTTTAAATTCCTAAAAACCTGCCTGCAGAGCATTTTACAAGGACCTGTCTGCCCACTGGGCATTTAATCCTTTTGTGTTCCGTGTTTCTGGAAGGTGGGAGTTTGTGGGGCAAGTTTTTGCTGCATTCAGGCCACACAAATTGGAAACAGTTCAGAGGTTGTCACGACAGAGAATACCGTCGGGGCAAAGCCTCCAAAACACCAGATCCCACATCGGGGAAGGCAGAGTCACTGCGCCTGGTGGGGTTCAGGGGATGGACAGAGAAGCACCCAAGCCAGTCCTCGGAGACCGCCTGGTGTCCCGAGTCCACTGTAATGCACACAGGATGCCGCTCTCGTGTACCAGTCCCTTTCCTCCGAAATACCCTTTCTGTTTTTCTTTTCTGTCCTTTCGTTTGCTTTCCTACTCTGTCCTTGTCTTGAATTTTATCAACAGAAGTTTGTTCTTCAGCTCTGGTTTTGTTCCTGGTCTCCCTTTGTCTGCTCTTTTCTAGGACACACAGGCAGCTCCGAGTTTTCTAGAAGATAGTGATGCCTACGCTCTGGGATGGCTCGGTGAGCTGAGGGCCCAGTGGCCATGGGAAGGGCTTGGCTACAGCTGCATGGGGACCTTCCGGCCCTCATCCTGGTGACAGGACCCTGGTTGTGGGCGCTGATGGAAAAATCTGGGCTGGACCTGAAACCCGCCAGAGAGGGTGTGACGTTATGAAGCCTGACAGGCCACCAGGCTTGCCGTCCTGCCTGAGGTCTGGGCCACATGCTTGTTCCTCCAGCCTCCACTAACCCCACAGGTGAAACACCCCTGACGCAGTGATGGGACAAGCAGACAGGAAGGTGTGTCAGATAAGTGAACAGATTGCAAACGTCTAAATGGTTCTTTCGTGAGTTTTCACCTCTGCCAAGTTCTTGGAATTCTTAAGTCTTATAACTTTATGTGCTTTTCATTTCCGCTTAAACCTGAAACGTCATTTAAATGTCTTTAGTGGCCATCCTGACCTACCTACTAAAACCCTGAAAGCTGGGAAAAGACCTAAGGGTTATTCCACACGCACCCAAAGGCTCTTTGAGGGATATTGGACTCTGGGCATAGATTCAGGGTTGATGGTTTACAGATTTCAATAGGTAAGTTTTACTAACTTGGTCCATCAGTTGGAAAAGGTAATTTTACCAAGGGTAATTTTAAATGTTAAAATAATTTCACTGCCATCATGTCTACAAGAACTTCCAAGGAGAACGTAAGATTCCAAGTTTTAATGTCTGACAAGGGAACAGACCCTTTCCGAGCAGGATGGAGCGGAGCCACACCGCGGCTCAGAAGCTGATTGCGCCTCCCCCAGCTGACACCCAAGCGTGTCTTTCTGGCCTGCTGTCCTTGTCACATCACAGCCCACACGGTGGCCAGACTGTGGCGTCTGGGTGCCAACCACTCCAGGCTCCGACCTCTGCTTGTCGTCAAGGGGGCCAGCTCTCCAGGTTCCAAGAGCCTCATTGGTGACAAGAGAAGAGGACAGAGGACCCCACCCATCCTCTGATGGCCTGTTCTGGTTCTGAGGTCACGTAACTTGGAGGTTCTGGGACCCCGTTTGCATTTATGCGTCAAATACAGGAAGGATAGAAAGGGTTAAGTCACTGGGAGAAGGGGAGACACGGGCCACCAGGGCCTTTTGGGGTCTCACTAAAAGCCCCAGAATTGCCATTGCTGCTGTTCTGGGTACACACGGAGGCCTGAATCCTAGAACTGGTTTTACAAGAGGGAACCTAGGAGTAACTGCCCTCACGGAGAAGCCAGGAATGCGCTTGATATTCTAGACATCAAAAGAAAGAGGACCCAGACCTTCAGGGCAGCAGGGGTGAGGACCCCAGACGGGCTTCAGCTGCCCCTGCTTAGGAATGCTGGCCACAGTCAGGACGGAGGGGCACACGGAAGCAAGCCACGTTTCAGGGATTTACAAAAGCCGAAGAGGTGCCTGCCTTGGCCGTGTCCTACTTACCACTCACAAGTAAGAATCATGAGCGGTAACTTTCAATGAGAAGTTAATACATCAACCAAAGGAATTTTATGGTTTTCAGATAACAGAGTCACACGTTACTCAGAGTCACATGCTCTCCCTTTTCGGCCCCTCCAGCACTTCCTGGAGCCCCTCACACTGCGACTTCCTGCCCTCGAGTCTTTTCCCAGAGCGTCTTCTTCCCTCACCGCCCCCTCGGAGAAATGACAGAGAAAATCTGTTCAGTCTTTTTCAGGCTATCAGACTGTGACAATTTTGCTTTTCAAGCTTCAGAAGATTGTTGAACTTCTTTTTTGTTTTTTCTTTTCTTTTCTTTTTTTTAATTTCAGATAACTCAAAACTGGTCTGGGTCCATGACATCAACCTTGGCATGTACAGAGAATCAAGAATGACTCCGCCGTGTTTGGAACTGAAAGAGAGGAATATCCACTTTCTCTCTCTCCCATTTTTATGAAGACAGTATTTTTTCCTTTTAGTTGAATGATGTATACTTTTAACATTCCAGGAAAAAAGTGTCAGTGATGTGCAAGTCATAATAAGAGAAAATCAAAAGAAATGCAATTACAAGGAAAAAGGAACTTCATCACTTTTAGTATGAAATGCTCAGAGGAAAATCTAATTCTAAAAATTACCAGCACCACATAAATGTGAAGAGAATATAGGAAAAGATCTGTTTTTTTTTTTTTTTTAAATTAACAGAATCCTTCCTCTTTCTGGCTCTTGGGCTTTTACCCTTATTTTTAAAAGCTGAAAACGATCATTTGGTGCCAGGGAAGGAATAACCCTCCCACTAATGCGGTATAATAAACACCAAGAATTGGCAATGGACCCTCTCGGTCTCTGGTCTGCTGCCTGGAAACATAGTAGGACACAGAAAGCAATGTTAACTAAAGAGCGAACTATATTGAGGATGGGACAAGCGTCTTCTCTTTCCCCTGATTATAAAGGTACCTTTGTAAGTGAAAACAAATATTCACATGGTGTAGTTTAGTTGACACAGAGCTTCCATATCTATCAACTCTTTTGCTCTTCACGACAACAGGTAAGTTATGACTGTTGTCACCTCCTACTTTACAGGTGACCAACATTAGGTAGCTATGCCAAGTACACATGGTTAATGGATGGTGGGACCAGGACTCCAGCCCAGCGACACTGAACATCTGGCCTTCCTACTCTCTCAAACAGCCTCTCCAGACGTCATTAAGACTCCCAGCTAAGTGGGCTTCACAGAATCAAGGTATCTGAAGCTCGAAGATAGCGTGACTTGACGATTTCTAACAGCTCTGTTTCTTTGAAAAGTTTAAATCATCAAGAAAAAAAAATCAAGCTCATGTAGATCATGAATGTTGGCTGACAAGAGGGGGTTTTGACTTGTTTCTGACTGAGTCACTATTCTAACCCAGAGAGATTTAATTTCACCACCCTCAACCGATATTACAAGGAATTGGAACCATTCACATATTTACAGTGAGAGTCCAAATCATAATGCAATCACAGCCTTTATGAACCTTTTCTTGATGGAATCTCCTGTTTTCCTTCTGAGCATGAAAAACATCCCTGTTGTTACAGAGGCCTGGCAGAGGGTTAGAGTGAGGAGGAGACGACATGCCACTAATAATACTGATTTCCAGCTGCTCGTCTAAGTTTTGTTAGGGATGACACATGATGCTAAACCATGCTCTACTCTCTGCAGAAAGCCTGCCCCGGACCTAAGGCTGGTAGATTTGGGAAGAGAGCTTTCCTTTGTCCAGATGTAACTTTCCCCTCGCGCGTGGCTCGTGCCAGCCTGAAAATGCACGAAACGGAGATCTGGGAGAAGGATGGCTGAGGTCTCTCTCTTCTTCCTCCAACAGTACCCTTCCAGGAGGGCGTTCTGTGGAGAGCGCTCTGCTCTCATCTCCAGTAATAGTGGTGGGCCCAGTAGGCCCTAGGAAAATCACTTTTCAGCCCATTGGGCACTGTAATAACTTTTCTTCTTTTATTGCGATGTAGATCTACTCTTTTTCCCCTTCTCTTATCCCAACTAATTTTCCATTCCCCCCAATTTTGTCTTAGCATTTGGTTTTGTTCCCACAAGCCTTCTCTGTACCCCACAGCCAGGCACACATTTAGAAGCAGACTTTGCTCAGCCTTCTAGTGAGCTGTTTCAGTCTGAAATGCCAGCAGTCTCTACGGAGGGTAAGGACGGAGATTTAGACAGAGGTGCCTCAAAACGCTGATGCTTAAACACCTTCTGGAGAACTTCTGGAAGACGAAGTTCTGGGAATGTTGGATTGCAACACAAAACCGGATGCTCAGGACAGAGTTAGCTGGGTTGGGGGAGTGGGGACTGACTTTCCAAGCTCGCCTGGGTGACTCCTGCCTTGCGTCTCTCGTTTGTTGAGGACACAGCTGCGTCTGCACTGAGGAGACCAATGGGGCCTCTTTCCACCCGGACTCCACTGTGTTCTCTTTGTAGCTTCAGCTAACGACTCGGTAAGCCATCTTGGTTTCTTCTCCTATATTGCAATCAGGGGCATTCCCTGCTTCTCTTTTATCTCACTAATTGCTCAGAGGGAATTTTCCCCTTCTCGTGCTTTTTCTATAAATTAGCCTCTAATTAATCTGTGCAGATTTCCCCTCAAAGTTCCCTTCCCTTGGAAGGGGAACTCTCCCCTGGCCCACCTCCCTCCCACTGTCCCATTCTGCCCCCCTCAAGGATGGACCCTGCACCTGCATTACTCACTGGGCACCAGTTTTGGGACTAGCATGACCTCAACCCCAGAGTGGACTCAAGAGAAAATTACCACCATTCCTCCCCCTCTAGCTGAAGGCCAGTCTGGGGGAAGCCAGGAGAGGGACATACAAGATGGGACAGCGTAAGTGGCAGACTGTGTGACACAGACGCATGGACCGCAAGGGCTCTGAGAAGGACTAGACTGACCGGAGTGGTCCATGCAGGTGAGGAGGCCACAGCGGGCAAGGGGGTGGGAGGGAGGGCGGCCACAGGCTGGAAGGGGCAGGGGGCCCAGGGACCGCCTGCCTGCATGGTCAAAACAAAATCTCATGGAAAAGATAATTGAAATGAAAGTCAGAGCTTATTAAATTTCTGTAGGCCCAACCCAATTTCTCATCGTTCCCAGTCATGTGGATACATGCTAATTTCCTTGGCAGCCTTAGATAAAGCTCTTAATGTGATTTGAGTCCCTTAGAGATTAGCACTATTATAAATATAAATGTTCAAACACAAGCAAGTTGAAACCGAATGCCCCTCAAACACTGGCTTTCTGTTATATGAAAGTTTTCGGTGGTGCATTGAGCCCTTGAATAAATGAGCTAGAAAACAGAGTTAAATGGGCCCATGGGCTAATTCTCAAGGCCAGGCGAGGCTCCTTCCGGGGAAGTAACTAGCTTAGTAGCTGCTCTCTGTGTGTACAATCTGCAGCAGCTGGCAGGTCAGCTCTGGATGACAGTCTGAAAAACACGGAATCAGAACCTCCAGCAGGGGCTTGGGGGGGATGTACCGAGACCCGGATCCAAACTGACAGCCTTTACTCAACAGCCAACCTGCAAAACATCTCCCTCGTGTTCTGACTGCTCCGTGTCGCTGACAAGAGCCTCACCAACAAATCGTTAGAAATAGACATCGGGAGTTTGTTTACATAGCTCAGAGAAAACAGTGTTCAAGTTCTTTAGAAACGCACATCTGTCACCCAACCAGTGGCAATGCTTGGGGAGCAGGTTCAGTACAAATGGGGCGCTTGTACTGAACCTGGTGTTTGATGTGGTCATTATTTGCTAAGCAGAACCACCAGTCGGTAACGCCTTCTGTGCCTGATGCTAGGGACTTGAATTTTAAAAACATATCTCTTTCAAGAAAATTCTAAAGCAAACGATTTTCTTCCATTCGTTTGTAAACACTTTCCCCAAAGTTGGTCCGAATACCTCATATGTTATTTTCAAGTCAAGCAAAGGCAGAAGAAATTGTAATGACCGGATCTATTCTTCATGGGGCTTTTGTTAAACTAACCGACCAACCCATTTACAGAGTGCTACTCTGACATGTTCTCACTACTAAAGAATACAAGTGCAAAGTATTCCCAGAAGGAAAAATAAGGGAGAAAAACTCAAGTACCTGTCCTCAGCACCTACCTACTAGAGGTTCCTTTCTCACTGGCAGATGTAATCACTTGGGTGTGGTGACATTTGCAGGACACCTGCCATAACAGGGTGGCTTACTGGTCAGGTGATAATGCCTCCCCATGTCATCAGTCTTAGAATGTGCTACCAATTTGACAATGGCTCTTTTGGCGGAGAATATAAGTGGCTCTCATACCCATGGAACTTCAGCTCAGATGTCAGAAGGCATCCAATTCGCTTGCATGAAGATCCACGGCCCGCCCACCCTCCACCTGAGAAAATCAGCCTCTGATTCTGCACCTCTGCTTCCCACCCTCCAGAAGGCAGCTTGATGAAGAGCAAGGGGCACAGACTTGGAATAAGGCAGAACTGGACTGGAACCTCAACTCTTCCATTGCTAGCTGCGGCAATAAGTTGGATGAGTTAGTTACTGGTACCCCTAACTTTACCTGGAATGCTTAAATCCAACTCTCATTAGATGAGATGTGTAACCTCTCTGAGCCCCAATTTCTGCATTCATAAAACATGGAAAATAAGACTGTTCTTGAGTAGTCATCAGAATAAGTGACTTCTGTGTGTCACCCAGGGACTGATGTTCAGTAGTTGTGGTTCTCTTCCATTCCTTTCTCGACTTCCCATTTCAAATTTCCCTTTCCTGGGGACCTTCTTTATTACAGGGAATGATGGGAAATGCATATATGAAAATAGCAGTGTGAAATGTTTGAAGCTGGTGAAGCTCTTTTTTTGCAGGGTTTGTAGTTTTTGATTTTAGAATCTTATTTCTTAACACTGTTAGTCAAAGTAAGCTCTAAAAATAAGACACAATTCAAACTGGACCTCATACCTCTGAGCTCTCAGCTACAGGCCTAGAAGAAGAGTTACGGAAGCAGAAGGAGCTATTCTGCAAGCCCTCAGTGCAGAAAGCCCAGCCTGGTCCCCATCGGGATGGGACTTCCTACCCAACAGGAGAACATCTGGCCTTGTACCGACTAAGTCATAAGGTCCCTGCCGGGGATGCTCTATACAGAGATGGCTACTTCAAAAGCCAATGGCGGGTCCAGAGAAGACAGACAGCTGACAGATGTGGGGGTGGGGGGCAGACCTTCTATAAGGCAAGAGTCTTTAAAATTCAGGAGTGGTCCTGGAAACAGAAGGCTCAAGTTGTCTGCTGGAGATATTCCTAATCTCCTGAAGGTGCAGAAAGGGTGACAATCACACATGCGTCACACACCTAAACCTCCCAACTCTGAGGCAGTCGTGTCAACCTGGGGCAGGTAATTTAGGGTCAGAGACGACGCAATACTACTCTACAGACAGGGACAGATGCGTGGGAACGACCACCCCCAAGCATCAGAGAGCTCATGCTCTTCCTTGATTGCAGTTACGGCCCTGGCCGAGAGCCTTTGGGCCAATGGCTCCCACATCTCTCAGGAGCCTTAAACCCTAATTTGGAACCCAGTGTATCCACATATACATCAGGCACCTCAAACCCAATGTATCCCAAAGTGAGCTCAATGAGCTTCACTCAATCTGCCTCTAAAAGCCCACTCAGCCCCCTTGACAACCTACAACTTAGACAGAAAACACAGAATAGTGATCTTCAATCTCTCCTTCCTCCCTCCCCACTGGCACACCATCACTGTCATCTGTACCACACGGATGTCTCCTCCTTCCAGTCCTGCAAAGCCAGCTCGCTCAGCCCCGAGCTATTGCTCCTGACCTTACCTCTCACTGCCCCCTCTAGCCTGCCGTCTGCATTGCTGCTAGGGGGTTCCTCTTCAACCATAAAGCGACTGTATCCTTCCGTCTGTCCAAATGCCCTGATGGCTCCCCATCACCCACCAGGTGCACTGACCCCTGCCTCCAGCCTCACCTCCCCCCATGTCCTTCTCATGCCTTACACTCCAGGTAATTACTGGCAGCGTTAGCCCCTAACCTCATACGTCCAGCCAACCCCAGCTCACGGCACACCCTGCCTCTCAAAACTCTGCTCGCACATCCTCTCCTCGGTGAAGCTTTTCTTGACCAAGCCCCATTGCCTCCCCACCACATCCAGTTCTCACTCTGCCCCTCTCTGCTCACTATGGACCTCTCTGCTACAGGTCTGTCTCCTCCTGCAGGACTGCACCTGTGGGTGACTCATCTCTGTCTTCCCAGGCTCTAACAGTGTCTGGCACCTGGTAAAAGCTGTGTAAGGGTTTGTACAATGAATAAATAAGTCAAAAGTACAAGTATTTAAAGAACATAACCCATAAGTGCTGTGCTATGCTCAAGGAAGATGAATTCATCACACTTTGGTCAGAGTGTCAGGACTGCCTGGACTGGGGCAGCAATATGGTGTGTGGAAGAATCTAGAATGGAGTTAAGATTTCCAAGCCCACTGCTCCATAGCTTTAAGACTTTGGCCAAGATATGGAATGCCTCTGAGTCTTAGTTTATCCTTCTACAAAGATGAGGGGATGATACCCTCCTGGCCTTTGCAGCCAAAGGCCGGGATGAGAACGCCGAGATGATGTCCCTCAGAGGGGGCACAGTGGGGAGGCAGCAGATGGCAGTGTCCCATCCATCAACTGACAGAGCTGAACGCCGACTCCGGAAGGCACTGTTCTGGGCATGGGGGACACAGCAGGTCAGAGCATAGCTCGTGCTTCAAAAGATGGATGGTCAACTTGAGGAGGCAACATATCCTCACTTGAGAGGCTGAGAAACCACACAGCAAGTGAACAATGCTAGATGAGTCAGGAGGCTGAACCCGACCCACAGCCAGGTTGACGCAGAATGTGGGGTACAGGGAGTGGGGAGGGCTCTCTGCGGGGTGAGGGTGGAGAGAGAGCCTGGTGGAAGAGGAGGGTCTCAGAGAGTTGACCTAGTGCTGGTGTGTGGGGAAGACAGGGTGCTAGGTGAGGGGGTGTTTCATTGCTTGGGTGCATTGCTTTAAGACTTGTCTTCTGCTCTCTGCTGCCCCCTGTTGGTGTGGAGAGGGCAGAGCAGATGATGGCTGGGATGGAGAGAGGGAAGGGCACACAGGTGAGGAAGGGACAGAGAAACGCAGTGATGGGGGCAGGTAGTTGAGGTGGGAAACAGTGCTTGTCACACCATCCCTCTGCCTCCTCATTTCTCTTTGCAGGTCTCAGGCTCATCTCCCATCCCCCAGAACCCCAGGGTGGACACTGGTGTGACCAAGGTGAGCTCCAAGACCAGAAAGCACTTTAGCCCTGAACAAGAGTCACAAGGTTTGTTGAGAAGTAAAAAAAAAAAAAAAAGGAAAGAAAAGAAAAAGAGAGAAAAAAAGATAGAGAGAGGCAAAGAAGTGAAGGAAGCAAGACTTAACCCAGAGCCTTGTCCAGCAGCAGGTGGTAACGGATAGTCCCTTGGAAATGGGGGTCGGGGGACAGCAAATAACTTTTCGCATTGATGTCGGCCTTCTGCTTTTCACTTACAAAACGTGACTAGGCTGTAGGACTTAGGTCAGTGATATTTTGGGCCCGATCCTTCTTTGCTGGGGGAGTGCATCGTAGGATGTTTAGCAGCATCCCTTGCCTCTACCCACCAGCAGCCTCGGCCTAGTTGGGACAACCGCAGATGTCTCCAGACCTTGTCAACTGTCCCCTCAGAGACAAACCCACTCCCTGCTGAGAAGCCCTGCTGGGGAGGCCCACCCCCATGCCCACAGCTGTGCTTCCCCATCTTGCCCTTACCTGAGCGCAGCAAGAATGCTGCGTCTACCTGCCTGTCCACTTGACATTCACAGAAACACAAACAGAGGCTTCCTTCAGAGGCCTGGGAATTGCAGGGCCCCTCTCTGCTCAGCAACTGCACACAAGGGGACTTTGTGACCCCATGGGTCTCTGTGCCCAGAGTCCCGTCTCCTGGGGGACTGGAGGTTCAGGTAGAAGCGCTTGCCCCAGAGGGGCAGTCCTGGGGTTGGAGGTGGGAACCTGGGAGACTTTGCTCCCCCTTTCCTCCTCTCATTTTCTCTCCCATCCCCCAGCTGAGGCACAGCAGGGAAAAAAGCCGCTGCAGCTACTCGTGTGAACAGCAGTCTGGGGCCACCCTCTCTCAAATTTAGACAGCAAGTCCTGGAGCTAAGGAAGAAAGCCTTTGCACAAATAAACAATTAAGGTAATTGTGGGTCTGACGATTCCATTTTTTCCTGAGGAATTAAGGACCCAAGTGGGGTTAGGTTCCCAGGCTGAGCCTCTATCTGCAAAAACTAGAATGCAAGAAACGGAAGGAACAGGGTCCAAGTCCCTTTATTTTTTAAGTGACAAAACCGAGTCCCAGGCAAGTGAAACGCCAGCCAGTGTGGCATTCATGATGCCTTCTTTGAAACAAAGGTCCACGGTTCCCCTCCACCCAGACAGACATCAGGAACACGCCGCGGGGAGCGCAGCTAGGAGGGTGCCCACAGACAAAGGGTGTCACTGAGCATGCCTGCACCTCAAGAGAGGCTTATTTCATGGAAACCCTTCACTTGGGGACTGGTTCACACACCCAGGCAAGAGGGAACAGGGCAGAGTCCCTAGCCTGGCTCTGCGACATTGTTTTCAGTGAAAATGAGTATTAGCTGTTTTCGGCTTTAACCTTAAACTCCAGCTGGCTTTATCTTCTCTTACTTATTCTAATTGTAACGCTGTGCACATTGTAAAGGTCACACCTGTGTTTATACACCATGTGCTATCAAAATACCGTGAAGAGAACACTATGTGGTCTCTATCAGAAGGTCAAAAAAAGATGGGGAGAGGCAGTCTTGCCTCCAACCGGGGCCTTGCCGTCCTCGAACACTGACCCAGGCGGGCGGTGTGGCGGCGGCGGCCAGTGGCTTGTTCCTGGGCCCACAGGCGCCGGGTATTGACAGAGAAACAAACAGGCACCTGTCCGGTTTCAGGATGACTAGGGAGTTTCCAAAGTGGACATGAAAAAACTTTTACACTGTACCCAAACATTCTTTTTTTTTTTAAAGCCAAAATTAGAAAGAAAACAAACATATTCAGGGCACAACGTGGCAGGAAAAAGAAACTCAAAAGTCAAGACATTTCATAAGAAAGGCTCCGACTGGTCTGAACCCACCTGGCCTAGAACCTAGGGTTCCTTTGACTGAGGTGGGGACAGGCTGCAAACCCCAGAGGCCGAGAGGATGGCTGTGCCCAGTAGGAGGTCTCCGCTGTTTCCCACGCTGCAAGGGTGCAGGGTGAGGATGTTGGGAGTGAGGAAGTCAGAGAGACAGAGAGAGGCTAAAGGAGTATTTTTCTAGCCTAACGTAGTGCTGCCTTGAGGTGCAATTAATAAGTAACTGCCCAGAGTAGCTCGAAGTGAAGGCATTTAGTCTACCGCCTCCCTCTGCCATCACAAAATGATACCTTCACCTGATACCTTCACCTGGCCTCGGAGTGACCTGACCCCGGCAGGGACTTTGCCAATTAGCATAGTCCCTCATAGCGCAGCTTCGGGACTGGCTGTCTGTCACACACTCTCCCACATTCCAAACATCAGTCTATGCTGGGTCCTCTCAGCCCCCCGGGGCAGCCGGCCAGCCAGCCCCAACACCAGCAAGATCCACCTTCCTCCAGGCGGCCCTTCTACCTGCTGGTCCCGCCCTGGCCCGTCCACCTGGGGCCCCTCGGACACAAGCCTGTCCCAGCGCCGGAATCCAAGGCCCACATCCGTCTTTCATAAGAGCATCCTCTGAAGCTGTGTGGGAAAAAAGCTCTTTGTTTTAACATAACCTTGCATTATACTGACTTGCAAACAGGTCGGTCGGCTTCAATTAAGCCAGGTTGTATGTAACTGGAACTGAGCGTGCACACTAACACACAAAACGCCGATAGAAATTTATAGAGCTGCCTGTCCGCCCACCATTCCGGCAGGGGTGAGTCACTAGCTTGTGGGAGAGTCGCCGGTTGATAATAAAGATACTGGATAAGTTGATTATTTAAAATCACGTGAATATAAATTATGCTCAGGTTATCTACTTCTTACAAAACTATCTGTATGGAGCTCCTTTCACCCAGGGGGTGCAAATCAAGTTATCCTCCGTCCGCCACCCCGGAAGGCGGTGGGGACGATGGTCCAAGAAACCAGAGGTGTGGCTGGGCAAAGAGGTCTTCACCCAAATCACAAAAACACAACTGAAAACACTATTCTTAAGAAGACTCATGTACCATAAAGGGGAATTTCCAGAAGCCTCTGATATTAGCAATTCACCCTTCCATTCCCTTCCTCTCTAGTTTCAAGATGAGATGATGAAAAAAAGCCTGACTTGTCACAAGAAAACACGAAACTCTATACAAACGTGGAAACTGACACAGTCTGCCTTGTGGGAATTTCCACACCTGTTCGTCTGCATGGCCAGGAGGAGGAGGAAGGAGAGAGAGCAAGGGCACCTTTGCCCCCATCCACCCACACTCAGACACCATCATGAACTCCGTTTTCTTCCTTTACAATGAATCTCTCGCCTTATTGAGCACACGTTTCATTTTTCCGGTTGGGCCAAAAGAGTTTTTCCAAAGTTAAAGTACTGAAATGGGCTTTTTAGAAGCAAAGAGAACTGGGAATTTTCTCAAAACGAGTGTAAGTATGGATGTTTCTCCTTTCACTTTCCATTTTTACATATGCCCCGAGGGCCAGCATGCACGGGCTAATTTCAGTAGAATGTTCCAGAGCCAGGGGCGGCACTCCGTCTCAGGGCACGAGTGGACATTGACTGGGCATTCACCTTTTACAGGCCTGGCACTGTGAGGGGCTGTGGGGGAGCTGTGTTCAGGAAATAGAAGACAGAATCCAACTGAACAGGGAAATGAGCCAAACAAAAATGGGACATACAGATTCCTTTTTAAAAAACCACCTACGAAAACGCAGACGCGTGCACAGAAACCAGCTGTCGTCTCTGTAAACCGGGCTGAATCTGCTCACCTTGCACAGATTTCCCGTGTGGTGGGGACTGCCCGCCTATATTTTTTCCTTTCTGCTGGCCGACTCAAGAGTTTCTAAATCCTTTTTAATGGGGCCATTTACAGCCTGTCTACTGTTGATTTTTGCCAAACTCAAGGCACGTTATTATTTCAGAAAAACAAATTCCCAGGGAGGTCGAGTTTACATACCGCGAAACGAGCACACTTCCTGGGTACCTTTTGGTGCTCGCCCAAGTACACGCCCCCCAAGCCCACACCCCCTTCAAGATAGGGCGCATTTCCATCCTCCCAGAAAGATCGCTCGAAGCCCCTTCGTTTTTAAATCATTGGCATCTGAATGTCTGTGCATGGAGATTATCGAAGCCAACTGTGTGGGAAGGAGGCTACTCATCCATCATCTGTGACAAACACAGGTGGTGAAGGTTCTGGAGATGGGGCCTGCGCCTGTAGGGACGCGCTTTAAGCAAACGCCAAGGGCCTTTGCAGGGACAGTCACGTGGGCCCTCTCAGCAGCCCGGCTGGCCCTTGACTATGGCCCTCAGGCCGGGTGGGGCTTTTTTTCTGCGTTTGTGCTTTAGGCATCAGGCAGGGTTTAGAAAGAGGGAATTTGGGGCTGGATAGTCAAATCTACCATATTCTCCAAGGAGCAAATGTTCTCCAGTGAGGAGGGGACAGCCACAGCTCTCCGCACTGCTTTCCAAAATTCTGTTGCAACATCGAAAGAGGAGTTCACATGACCAGGCAAAGCAGAAATTTTCTTAACGTGTCCTGTTTCCCAAATATCAGGGGAGACCTTCAGGAAATGTCTGGCCCACAGTCGCACATTCAGTGCGAGGGACAATGTCTCCACTTTGGCATAATGTCGCCCCAGTGGCCTGTTCAAAAGGGGTAGGGGCGTGGCTGGGAGGAAAACCAAGGCCAAATGCACTTCCTGTGGGGGTGGGGGTGGGGGTGGGGGTGGGGGCACCCCTGCTCCAGTGGACCGAATTCTGGCAGAGGGACCAGGCGCAGAAGACGGGCCGGTTGGGCAGCCAGCACCTCTCCCCTTCTGGGGGTGCGAGCTTCTCGTGAAGGGCTGAGTGACTTCATGGGCCTTTGAATGGTGTGTCTTCAAAGCAACAACAGAATGAAAAAAAAAGTCCCAAAATATTATGCAGGAAGTAATTTTTTTTAAAACATCACTTTTCCAAAATGGTACCCTGAGGTAATCCTTTCTTAAATCTCCCAGCAATCAAAACAATGTGGTTGCAAAAGTTTACAACTTTAAAACCTTTCAAAGGTCACCTCCTTGCCTCACACCCTGTCACATTAAGAGCATAACGGATATTTTGAGTCACATGTATCGTTCTTTGTTCATTTGCATTTGGTGAAATCCCTCCTTTGGACCAATTTAGTAAGCGGTGCCTTGGGCTTCCTTGTGATCGTTCTCTTGTCTGCTATATATATGTTGTTTTCTGTCAAAATAACTCAGACTCCCGACGGATGAAATGAAGGCGCAGACTTGGCCATTTACCCTTTCTCTCTTCTCAGATGGTCTTTCCATCTTGCCCGGGATGGAATTTCTTCTCCATCCTGATGAACTAAGCCCTTCAAGGCTCAGCTGAAGTTCACGGACTCCACGAGGCTCTCAGACCTCCCTCTCCTTGGCCCTCCCTATCTGACCTTCAGTTGAACCGACATACTTCTCCATATTTCAGGCTCAGATGGGTTGGCCTCCACCACTGGACTGTGCCACTCACGGAAGGCCTGAATCAAGAGCTCTGGTGCCAAATCGAGACTGTAAGAGAAACTGGCTAGGTGGAATATTTACCCCGAGCGCCCAGTGCCCCGGGGCAGGGTGTGCCCATTGATAGAGATCCTCACCTCCAAATACGATGCACAGCCAAGAGCTTGCAGGCCCGGGACCCCTTCTTCCCACCAGATGCACCCTGCTCACCAGCTGTCACGGGAGGCCCGAGTGCTTTATGAGGCTGTCTGCTCACTCCCCCGGCTCCATGTGTGAGCCAGCGGGGCTGGCTTTTAGAGGCATATTTCTTTCTCTATGAGTAATTGAAAAGTGACTCATGCTCAGCTTTACCAGCGGGTACATGTGACCCACGGTGCTGGTTGAGTGTGTATCTATAGATGTGTAAACCAAAGCAGTTCTTAGAACACAGATTTCCCCCCTCCCACATGCTGTTTATCTCCCTTCACTTCGCAGGGACCCAACCATGATGCAGATGAGCTGCTGGGGACTGCCTGCTCCTCACGCGAACTGGAGTGGGCCCGCTGCAGGACACAAACACCATCCAGCCAGAGGAAACAACAGAGACCCGAGGACGAACGAGACAGGAGAACGACCTAATACATCTATTTTGTGTTGGTAGGTTATCAAGATGCTCTGAGAAAAAGCCGTAAAAATCTAATACAATGAAGATCCATACGAAGAAAAACTATTCTACGTTCTCTCTCTCTCTGTCCCAGTAGAAATTTAGACCCAAAGAAGAAAACACACACACACACACACACATCACATAACCCCCACCTCCTTCATTTCCTGGGATCTGCGGGGGTCTGCCTGACTAACTCTCTCCAGGGACAAGTTTTTTATTCCTCCAACTGTCTTGACTCCTCCATCACGGGAAAATGGACAAGGCCCGACACGGACACCACGCCTGCAGGAACGACACAGTTGGGTGCCAGCTAGGTAATGAGCCTTCTAGACAGTGCTTCCTACCTCCTTCTCACTTCCTTTTTTCTATTCAGCCAAGTCTGAAAACTCTCTTGCCTTCTGAACGAAGCCCACCACAGCCTCACCTGTCTCACTTCACTTCCCACCACTGTGTTCACTGTGCCATTTATCCTCGGCCACTGTGGCCATGGTATCTTCTCTGTCCCGTTACTAAGCGGAGTTATTCCCACCCTGAGTTTCACCAATTCCCTCTGAACCCCCAGCACCCCTCATCGCTCTCCATCTTTTCAGCCTCATGGTGTCTCCTTGCCTTTATCCCTGGAGTCCTACCCCAGTCCTCCAATTGGGCTCATGCCACCCGAAGCCCTCCCATCAGGCCTTACCTGGCCGCTCAAGGGGTCTTAACATCTATGTCTGCTAAGCATCTCATACTTACGAGCCTGCGCTCCAGTCTTATTTTGCTACCTCACATACGACAGTCATATTTCTTTAGTGTGATGCCAAGTCCTGTATATCCTCACAGAAACTGGCCCCACAGAAATGGGCAAATTGAGCTTGCAGAGGAAAAGAAATAGTATTTTGTTTTTGCCCAAGAACGTGTAATATGCAAAGTCTTTCCTAACTTTTAGCCCTCTGTTAAACTGGACTGCGTGGCAACCAAAAGATAAACTTTGCTGTTCATCCTCATTGGGAGCTACGTGGAGAAGAACAAATATATTGAATATTCAACAAAATGGCAAACACAGGCAACAGCAGGCATTTTCGTGCACGGTGTAGAGGCACTGATCTACACATTGAACAAATATCAATGCATTTGAACTTCACACTCCCCCAACGAAGTAGGTCCGGTTATTACCCCCCCTCACACAGGAACACAGAGCAGAGCAGGTAAGTTGCCCAAAGTCACGCAGCTAGAAGGTGGCCAGGCTGGATTCAAACTCAAGCCACTGTGGCTCCAGTCTGAGCTCCTGGGGGCTCTGCTGCATTCCTGCCCACAGGTGTGGTTTTTAACAGTCTGTCTTCTACATGGATACCCTGCCAATTATGTATACTGAGAACCATCATCACTCCAGTCCAATACAAAGAGACCTTCCAGGGGAACTTTAAAAAGAAGCATGATGGGAGCTAACTAAAGAGCATCTTTTTTGAAGTGTAGGGAATAAAATCTACCAGTTCATCCTGGGGCCCCTGAAAAATGGCATGGCCTGTGCTCCACAGAAATGCTAGGTTCGAACCTTGGGGTGACCTTGAGGATGGATCCCCTTCAGCCCAATGTGACTACATACCCAACAGAATCTCCCCAAATCCTTACTGGCTCAACATGAAGAAACTCAACGGCATCCAAATCATAGCTGCCCCTACATGCGTTTGGTACATTTTAAATAGGACCTCGAAGGCCCACACGTGGCAGGCTTGAGAACTCCAGATTAAGCCTCAGAAGAAAAATCTCATCCCGGTGGTCACATCATGGCAGGAAATGATGCCACCGGCAATTATTCATGTATTAGCAGTTGCTTAAGTGCTATAAGGCTTTTAGGGGATAAGGTTGGGAGGCAGTGGTTGGAAATGAAGCCCCATTATTAACGTAGTCAAGCTCTTCAGCTGGATTCAATAAAATAAAAAGCCCTGCCCAGACCAGTGTCTGTAGTAGAAGATGCTAAGAGCTGTTTTTAAAAATCTGGTTTTATTGAATCCAGGCTTTATACACAGCATTCCTTCTTCCTGAATGGCTGAAAACCCAGCCCAAGCCTCTTAAACCACTGGAGAGGAAATGGACTTAATCTGTGTCAAGAAAGCACAGTTAGATTTAAGGGAGACAACTTCATAATGCTCAAAGCGATCAAAACCTAGGTAGCCCTTTGGATACATACTGTCAGGAAAGGCTAGGAAATCCTCTTCTATCAATTCAGTTCAAGTTCAAAACCATTACCGAGAGCCTTCCACAGGTCAGGCCCATGTAGGCTCTGTGAGCCCCTGAGCGTACCCCGATGGAACAAAATGCAAGCCCTGCTCACCAGGGATTTCCACGCCGGGGGAGGAATTAGGAGCTGGGGCAGACTGGCAATGGGAGAAGTGCTGTGGTTTGGACAAGCGTCATTTGGTTTAACTGTCTGTCCCTGAGCCTGTCCCTCTGCCTGCCATGCTGCTGTTACAGTTCATGTCTCTGGCTCTGTCTTCATTGTTCTGGGACTGTTTTGTCCCCATCTCCTAAGCCTGAAGCCTCAGACCTCCCTGGTGGAGGGAGCCCACAGGCAACTTCTGTATTTATCCCGCCAACCACATCCTAGCCCAACTGCTCCTCCCGCTCCCCTGCCTGCTCAGCAGTCAGGAAGGCTGGGGGACCTCCCTGCCCCAAATCTTCCTCGTGCTACTTGGCTGCATGACCTGAGAAGAAGCCACAGAGGAACTGGATCCTTGGGGGAAGGCATCAGGACTACACGGTTCACCTTCACCTGCTCAACAAATGCCAAGAGCCCAGGTGTGGGGAAGCAGGAGGAAGGATTAGGCAAGACTCCGTCTGAAAGGACTCTATGATCTGGAGAAGGAATAAAAAGACCCCAGCTCAAAGGAAAGTGCAAATAACAAGCAAAGTCTGTGATGATGTTAAAAACAGAGATAACTCCCAGGAAGGGTCTAATTGGACGAGTCACTGTTGAAAGTCAAATGCCCCAGACTAGCTCAGTTGGTTACAGCATTGTCCCAATACACTGAGGCTGCTGGTTCGATCCCTGGTCAGGGCACATTCAACAAACAAACAATGAATGCATAAATAAGTGAAACAACAAAATTGACGTTTCTTTCTCTCCCTCTCTCCCTTCCTCATCTTCCTGTCTTTCTCACAAATCAATAAATAATTTTTTTTTTTAAATCAAATGCTCCAAATGGGCAGAGTTCTTGTGCCGGATCATGCCCCACCTGTGCTGCCTGCCCTGGAGCGAGCCCTCTGCCTCTGTTCAACCCCGGGCCTCAGTTCAGCCTGGGCCACGGTCAGGGCTGCAGGCCCACAAGACGCAGCGCCATGCCCCTCGGGGTGAGGGAGTGTTTCTGGACGCCCCTCTCAGACTGGGACTGTGGGTGTGGTGAGCAGCTGAATGCAATGGCCCCGACAGGGATGGTTGGCTGGGAAAAGAGGGGCACCAGGAGGTGCTAAGGAGGACAGAGAGCTTCAAGGATATTCTGTGGAGGAGGAGACGCTTGGCCAGACCTTGGATTGGGCCTTGAAAGATGATGGATTTGGATCTGGGGAGAAGGAATGGGAGTTGCTCCAGACAGATTAGCTGGCAGGAGCTATGGAGGGGTGGGGATAATACGCATATCCTGATGGCCTCCGAGACACCACCTTGGGCATATAGGGTCACTGTGGAGTGACATCCCTAGCATTCCACTTTGTCACTTCCCTTTCTCTTAGAATCCCTCACAGTCATGTCATGCTTTCAGCCCCAGTTCCTTCCAGCCCCCTTCACAGTTACTCCTTCAAGCTACGATGACATGGATGACACCCTGCACAAGGTCATGGGACATCCCTGCAAACCTGCATTGCCAGCTGATCTTTGCCCTGTTCTTAACTTCCCATGATGGCAATGTGAGACGGCCCTTCCACCTCCACAGCTGTTGTCAGCCATCGCGTGTCAATGCAGAAAGAGAGCCAGAGGACACAGAACATACGCAGCGATGGGACACACAGATAGGACTCGCCGCACCAACAGTCATCAGTAGACGGGATACCTGGCCAGTGGCCGCGCCAGCTCTCACGGGTTGAGGCCATACAACAGTACCAAGATCATGGAAAATGTATACATACATAGATTAACAAGGAATGTTAATGAAATACATTTTGGGGCAAATTATTTCAGAGACAAATAGTTTTGTAATGAACTGGTGCTCCTTAGAACAGTGTTAAATTGGGGTATCAACAAACCCTTCCGAGAGTGGGCAGATTTTACAATTATGTTGATTTTGAGAGTGATAGCTAACCGAGGAGAAATGGGACATCAGATAGGTTAAATATGGGTAGAAAAACACTAGAGATTACACCATTAGGAATCACGCACTGTTCAAAGGGGGCGTTATCAGCTTATAAGAATTTATTTATCATTTTGGCTGACCTGCTTACCACCTTCTCTCCTTTCCCTCCTGCCTTCCTTGGAGCCAGGCACTGGGCTAGTGCTGAGACTACACAGTAGAGTGAGACAAGATTCCTGCCTTAGGGAACGCACACTTCCGCCAGGGTGTCCGACAGCTAACCGACTGTAATGCAACATGGTCAGGTGCTGTAATGGAGACATGTGGGAAATGCTACGGCCACAGGATGAAAGGTGGCATCTGTTCTGAATGGGTTTCAGAGGCCTCCTCTGGCATATGATTGTATCATAAATGTTTCTCGTTTGTCCCAGTGCTGGGAGTTTAGCTGTCTCTCATAGTCACCTATTCATAGTCTCTCTTTCACACACATCTACCCATCTATCTACCCCATCAGTCTGTCTAGAGCATTTTCGAACATATAACTTTCTATCTTCTCTCTCTCTATCTATCTCTATCCATCATCTCATCTATCTAGAACATTCTTCAATCCTATAACTTTCTATTATCTATCTAATCCATCTACCTACCTTCATATCATCTCACCTATTTATTTAGAACTCTTTAAATCACATAACTTTCTTTCTATCTCTCTCTCTACCTACCTACCTATCAAACAGATTTGATTTCATTTTCAATCAAATAACTTTCTAAGACAGGTTCCTCTTCTTGCAGCAGACCCAGCCTAGCTACCAAAGATCATTCTACCGCGGTGAAAGTTGACAAAGGGGGTCTGCAGTTGCTTCCCAAGGGGTCTTTCTAAACAGGACTGTTCTCATCTGGCTTGGATGGTGGGGTGGTCCTGCATGAAGGCAGCAGTGCCGACTAGAGGACTTTTCAAGGGCTCCTGTACATTCTTGTTGCTTTCATTGCCAAGAACCCGTAAGTCCCTTGGGACCAAGGGCCACCGCTACCTCTTCAATACTGGGACGGGCTGCCCCGACCCAAAGCTGAGGTGAGAAAGGGCAGCCCTGGGGGGCACATCTCCATAATCTTAGAGGACAATCTTGCAGCTGGCCGCAGTTCTAACGGAGACTGCCAGCTCTGCACGGAGACTCACAGCAGGGTTGTAATCATCCATAACTGACATCAAGAGCTAAGAATCCATGAGATGCTTGAACTTCGCATTTCATTATGTAGCTTGCAATTTCTAATGCCCTAAAGCTTCTGATCTGTCTCCAGTTGGCGGGAATTGCAGACTGCTCTGTTCATTGGAAACTCTGGCCTGTGCAGCACAAAATTCCAAAGGTTCCCTCATCTTCTATTAGGTAGAAAGTCCTCCCACAAGACAGGGCTTTTTAGGTGGTCTATGTGTCCGTGGGGAGAGAAAAGGTAATCCAAGGCTGGTATCGAGCAGCATTGCTAGCCAATGGTTACCACATTCTCTCTCCTGGATTCCAAACCAAAGGGCCGGCCACCCTCAACAGCTGAACACCAGCGCCACCCTGCCCTACAGACAGCACAGGCTCAGGGGCCATGAGTCTTTATCTTGGGGCCTTAGTTGTCTTTGCAAAGTGCTTCTCATTGACCTAATCGCATTGAGTCAAGAGAGCGGATTCTGAGGTTCTGCTTTACTCTTGTGGGGAAGCTCCAGCCCTTGATGCCGAAGTCTGACAAAGGGCTCCGCAGATCTGCAGGCACAGGGAGGCACGCAGGAAAACCTGGTGCTGTTCATGCTGTAACTGACCCCACGGAGCATGTCCCTGGGGCTGTCAGAAGCACCCATGCCTTGTTTTCCAAACGCATTTTCTGTTAGGGGCAGACGCAATGGTCGTCACCAAGGTCATTTCAATCTTATTTTAAATTGTATCTTTTGGGGATCACAGGTGATCTGTTTGTATTTTTTTTACATTTTTCAATGTTTTCTTTGCAATTTTAACAACCAAAGGAATATCAATAACCGCCTTATGGTTCTAATCAGCAGTCAGTGCGTGAGGAGGAAGGCTGACGTGAGGACCAACGGCAGAAACACAGGTTTAATACTACTGCTCACTCCTGCTCCCTCCTGCCTGATCTTGGGCAAGGTTCTGACTGTCTCTGTGCCTCATTCTCTTCATCTGTAAACTGGGCATAATGGCAGTACCTTTCTCATTAGGTTTAAATGAGTTATTACAGGGAACATCCTCAAGCAGTGCCAGGGACACTCGATTAGCTACTATTATTATTATTAGGAACAAATACCTCAAGGAGCTGATTGACACCACGCAGAAGAGGCGGCATGGAGAAAGATGGGTTTTAAAGGGCGTACAGTAATACAGCCAAGAGCTTGGTGCACAGCAGCACAGTACCTGCTCAAGGGTAGCAGTGACTGCCTTGGGCACCCGGGCCCCACTTTTATTTGGAGCAAACTTATATCTGATTACTTCCCTTGACGACCTGGACTTATCCTGGCCGAGTTCTATGGGACTACCTTACATTTTGCTTCCTCTCTGCCATTGTTGGTGCTCGGAGATGCGGTCACAGTTCCGTACATGACCAGTAAGCTGGGTCCCACTGTGCGGTTCTTTCCCCTCCGTCACTGTCCTGAAATCGTCAAATCGTGGGGCCCTCTGCACCCTGCTTTATTCACCCGTACCTCTACGCTGCACGTGAAGAAACACAGGGACAAATGATTCACGTGAAGAGAGGGTATGAAATCAATCGGGCTAATCGCCGATGGTCACTGTGTTCCCACGGATGCCTGTCCCACGCATCACTGGTGGACGTGGCTGGGCATCGGTAGAAAGAGATTTACACCAATCGGGTGCCTCCTTCCAAAACTCAGACTCAGACAGAGGGCCACCCTGTCAGGAGGAACACTTGGCAGATGGACTTTTTTGAGAAGCTCAGAAAAGGATTCATTTGCCTGTGAGATAATGTTAATAACATTTTATTATAAACTGAGCTTCTGTGAGATTTTCTCACTGTTAAAATTGAGGCTTTCTTGGCTCCAAATTCAAAGTGAACTTTTTGGTATATTTTTTAAAAACCATGTTTTGCCTCTGTATCCACGGCTTGAGTCTACTGTGTTCTTTTCAAGTTTCAGCCCCTGTGCCCGCCTAATGGGTTAAAAAAAAAGAGAGACCACCTTAATTTCAAAGGTCTGGCCTTTTAACCTTTTAGGAAATGAAAGGATTTAAAGAGCCTGATGATAGATTTCATAGTGTCTACCATGCACTTCTACAAGCAGGGTGTGAATGAGCCTAATTCACCGCTGGGGTTAGGAAGGTTAGGAGATGCTGATCAATTCAGATCAAGTGTAAGGAAAATGCTTAGCAACTGGGGGCCCGGCAGGGTTCAGAAGGCCCGCCAGAGAAAAGCACTCACAATCATGAGACGAGAAGGGATGTTACGGACAACACCCCACAGACCGATAACGTCATTTATTCTTGTACCAGTCTAGTTAAGTGCACTCACAGAAGAGCTGTGCAGTGTGCTGGGAAAGGTGAACCTGGGAAACCTTTCAGAAGCAAGAGAGGCCAGAGTACACGGTAAGCGTGCTTCAAGTTATAGGAGATCCACATAATAAATACAATTAGTAGGACAGAGATTTCAATTCTGACTCTCTGTAGTTGGGGTAACCCAGACAGGCACCCAGTATTCCAGTGGACCTCTGTCATGCGGAGCCTGGGCCCATTCATGGTCTCTGTAGTGAAAATCTCAGTGAATGAACCAACGATGTTTAAAGATTGATGGAGCACCTCCCTGGATAATTCCTGTATTCATCCTTTCACGCATGTACTTACTCTGTGAATTCTGTTTACTCATTCATGAGTATTGTCCTACATTCATCTGTTTATCGAGCAGGAACAATGTGGACAGTAAAGCTGGTGGGACTGCTTGGCCCTGAGGAACTGGTGAGACGAATATTACTTTTTAATCAAAATAGAATTATCTTCCCACCTTGGATGTTTGAGGTGCCAAAGGTCACGCCCTTAGAGGAGAAATCAAATGGGAAGTGATGATTTTTAAACCATCCATTGCACCTAAAAATTTAGAAAGCCTCCTAAGAGGTCACGAAAGCAGTCTATCTTTATGGGGCACAGAAGGCTTTTTTCTGGGTGTGGCATCACCTCTTTACGGTGACTTAGGAGAGTGGGAAGGAAGCGTTCATTCCTCTTTGGCTCATCTTTTCTTCATTTGCACCATTATCTGCCTTTCCACTGCTACTGCACAGGGGGTCTGTAAATAGTCATTAAAACTGGGGGTCGGGGAGGGGGAGGCAGCAGAACGTCTAGTTTGAAATCACTTCTCCAAACAACACAAGAGTTTAGTTCCAGTGTTGAAGTTGTGATCAATTGTTCTCTCTTTTAATCCTAAAAGAAACTGGCACATTTCAGGTGAGGAAAAAAAAATTCTGTTTCAGTGGATATTTTCCTGGCTCAGTGTTATAATACGCAAACACCAAAGCACCAACTCTACCTGAACAGTTTGGGTGTTATTTGTTTAAACATGTTTGTTTTCTTAGTTCAGCTAAAAATATTTCCCCCTGGTGTTTCTGAAGGGACATTTAGACTAAAATAAAAATAAAAATAAATGACAGGTTTAAAAAGCTACAGTCATCAGACCTGGAATAGAGCACAGAAAATGAAGGGAGGAAGTGAATTTTGGGACCGGTGCAGTACTTTTCCTATTTCAGTTGCTCTAAATAGATGTGGAAAAACAAACTGAAAGAATAAAGTACGTCACCACCCTGCACAAGTGAGGAATGAGAAACTAGTCCTCAAGTTAAGCTTAAAAATAATTAATATACGTCCATATGATAATTTTCCCTGTTATTACAGATCAAGCCCTGTTACTATGAACTACGATACCTGCTTGTAGAAATGTTTCAAGTTCAGCCATTTCACCTAAGATATCGCACCGAGCCACAAATCAAAGTGAAGGGCGATCTTGACCTTCTATATAAGCCTACCATATTTTGTCAAAAGTCAGCTTCCTCGAATGATAATCTTCATTCAAAAGGTTGACATGAGCCACTTTGTAAGGTTCACATACAGTCTATTCCCTGGACCCTGGTGGAGCCAAACATTGACACTCATGAAAAAGTACTGGGTAGAAATATTTGAACCTAAATGTGCCAGGAGCCCTCCTCTCTTGTGTCTCCAAAGACAGAGGCTCCAATCTGAAGATGGTTAATTTGTCAGCTAATCAGAGAAATGTATGCAGGGAACGCACAGTGTAAGTTAGATGTGGAGGTGGCGACCACACAAATGCCACAGTCAAAGTAGCTCAGGGCGAGCTGCACTGCCTACAGACTCTTCTCCATAAACCATCTCCAGGAGCCACACAAAATATCAAACAGGCAGCACGGGCTGCAGCCAGCTGCAAACAGCCAGCGCAGTTGTGCGGGGGTCCAGGTGGGTTCCAGCCCTGGCTGGTGCCTCTGAGGGTCCTGTTTGTGCTAACCCTGTTTTACCTATGGGTCTAAAAGAAATTCAAAGGTGCAGGAACCCAACTTCAGACAAGTTAAGAGGTGGCCTGGACCCATTGGCTCGTCCATGACAGAGATGGGATTCAAGTTCAGATCTGAGCCCTGCTCCAGTCTCCTGCCACTACACAGGTGACCAAAAGTGTTCTCCAGAGCCTAGGTTGCCTGGAGCCCCGGGCCACATGGGACAGTGAAGCTACTGGGACCCCTCTGGAGACAAGCTGTTTAGACTCACTGGCAGAGCCTACGGGATAGGGGGCCTCTGACCTCAAGCCTGCCGTGTGGCTCACACGTCCGAGAACTGAGTGATGGACGTGGGTCAGTAGCTCCAGCTCCACTGGCCTGTTCAACGCCCGAGACAGGGACGCACGCACACCAGAGGTCTGACTTGGGATAATGCGAATGATGTTGACTTGGGATGACAGGAAGGTTGGTGGACATCGTGGGCGGCATGTCCAAGCAAAGGTAAGGCTAAGAGGGACCTGAGCTCTGATGACTGTCACTGTTTTCCCGTTCTGTACTTCCCCAGGTGAGCATTCTGTCTGCGCTGGTCAGCATTCTGTGCAGCCCACTGACAAGGCAGGATGCTAGCAGGCCAGTGGTGGGGATGGGGATGAGCGTCTTGAGAACCTTTGTGACAAAATCGCCTGCAGACTGATCAGTGTTTCCATTGTGTTGGAACCCATCCTGAGAGACGGGTCGTCCTGAGAGACGGGTCAGCCTCTTGTCCTTTCTCCAAACATTTCTCACACTAGAGACCCAGTGAGTGTGAAGAGGGAGGCCCAGGAGGCCAGGGTGGGTGGTCAGGCTCTGGGGGAAGGAGGACCAGGGATCTAAAATGTTCCAGCTATTGGCTCATGAGAGGATGTTGGTCTGTCCAGCAGGGCCCAGTGTGTGCTTGGGAAGCATGTGTGGATGGAATGAATGAGTGAGTGAAAGAATAAGTGAAATAATGAATGAGTGAGTGAGTGGCAGGTATATAGATGAGTGGCCGAGGGCAGTCATGCTTAGGTTGTAGCCCATTCTGGGACCCCTCGGGCAGAATGCACCAAACACATCTTTCCCAAGGGCAGGGCCAGGGCCAAACCCTCCGCCAGGCCTTTGCATTTCTGATCTAATTCACTCTACAGAGACACCTCTCCACAAAATGAAGACCTGCACAGCGAACACTTGAAAACAGACCTCTCTGAGAAGGTATTAACAATGAAACCCTACTTGCATGTTAAAAATAAAAGATAAAAATAAAAAATCAACCCTAACCCAGGGCCTCTGATTGCAGGTTGAGTCCCTCCATGACAGTATGTCAGAGGGTCCCCTTGCAGGTCTCTGAATGTCCCGCCCTGACCTCCCGCTGTCAAGCTGTTCACTTAGCCCAGAAGGCCTTTTCTTCTCTGTCGTCACTGCTTTCCTAGACAGCCTGTCTCGGGACACCGGGTGACTTCACGGCGCCCAGGCCCTCCTCACCGCACCTGTCCTCCCCCACCCCTCCCGGCATTGTTGGCCGCCTTGGGCTGGAGCCTCTGCTCGTGTTTAAGTTGGATCACAGCCCCTCGGTGTTAGGACCCTCATACCAGGCTCAACAGATGGATGTGTGATGATGAACAACTGTTTCATCACAGCGAGTTAGACTTTTCCCTTCACGCGTCTCAGTGTGTACATTTCCAGACCCCCTCAGGAACCGGAGCCCCGAACCCTTGGGTAAGGAGTGACAGCAGGTGCTCAGAGGGGCTGGAGGAGCCGGTCACAGGATGAGTCTGGGGGCACAGAGCATCCACAACCACCTGTCTGCAGACTGATGGTTCACCAGGGAAGGGCCGGGTGTGCTCCCTCTTGGACACTCTCCACCTCCGGGAAGAGACAACGGGGGGAGAACTTCCTCATCTCCCCCTCCTCCCAAGAACGGCACCACAAAGCCAGCCTGCGCGGGCGCAGCATCCGCACACCTCTCCGTCCTCCTTGGCCATCAGTCACTTCCCTAAGCTCAGAGTCCCAGTGTGCTGCAGGGGCAGGGGCAGAATTGGGGCCTCTGGGGTTCTGGTCCTGAGTCGTGTCCTCTGAGCCCTGGGCCTCAGGAAAGATCAACACGAAACCATGGGCCACGAGGGAACTGGGTGGCATAAGCTACCACAAGAAGCAGTCTACACTACTTGGCTTAAAAATGGCACTGAGGAACAGATTCTGCCAATTCTCCTTCTCCGGAGATCACCCACCACCTGGACACGGCCAGCCGCTTAGTAGGAAAGGCGTTCCAAGATTCCAAGGGACTGAAGGCTCATACTGTTGTTTAGAAATGTAAAAGGGCCCTAAATTATAAACAGAAATGGAAATGCATGGAGAGGGAGGGAAGGACATTCTGTAATTGGGTCTCCGGCTTGCTGGCCTCTCCAGTACACCTGGCGAGTGTGAACCCTTTGCAGAGGTGGGCGAAGGTTCTCAGGGACAGGAATGGCCATGGCCACCAGACATTAGAATGCAGTTTGGGAAAACAATTACCTGCCTGGGATCCTGGGAAAGCAGAACTTCCTGGTTTGTCTGCCAGGAAGAGTGATTGTAAAACAAGGGCTGAGAATCTCACAAACAAGATTTTAGAACCTTATCCAAACAGCTGCAGTTCACCTTCAAGGAGCCTGGACTCACTTGGGCCTGATGGATGTTGCAACACCAAGTTTGAGGTCTCCCCAGTCTGGTGCCAAGAACTGGCCCCACGGGACAAAGAGAGAACAGTTGCTCTCTTAATGGGAGCAGAAAACAAAACTCCCTGCCCCCAACCAACCTCCCTGCTTTGTTGTGAAATTGTCACTGTGCCTTTGAGGCGAGATTAAAACCCTAGCCATGTCAAATTTAAAGGGCAGGTTCCCAGGCGCTACAGGGAGAGGGGTTCGAAGGGAGAGAAAAAGTCAGTCGCAGCAAATTTATGGAGAATGTGAGGATCACAAAAGTCATGGGACTCGACTCAATTACAAATAATGGAAATCACAAGCCTGCAACTGAAAAATCCAGTAAAATAAAACGGCAAGGCTATTCTGGCTGGTCGCCGCTTCCGTTCTTGAGCCTGCCTGGGAACCCGGGAGGTTTCCTGACGCACAGCATGGGTGCCACGCGCACAGCTGTTTTTACCTACCTCCCTGCCCTCCACACACAAAGATTCTGCAATGGGGAGTGAGAATAAGTGGTCCACCCACCGCTGAACACTTCCTGAGAGCCAGGGAGGGGCTCGGCAAAGTGGCCGGAGCCGGGGAAAGAAACAGTATGGAGTTCCCAAGGCATGGGCAGAGGGAGCCGGAAACAGGCTGTAATAAGGCTGCCGGATTCAGCAGCCTTGCCAGGTTTCCAGAGGTGTGTGCGGAACACCTTGGCTTTCCAGAAGGCAGCCCTGGATCCTCCAGGGCCCCTGTGTCTGTCATCTGGTTCCAAATCATTGGAAGTGATGGTGCCTGCTCTCCTCAGGAGCCCCATGTTCTCTCCGGGCACCAGCTGTGAAAATGAAGAAAGATGGGTGACACCGAAGGGGTTCTAATCCCGCGGGTTTGGTTCCCAGAGAGCCACCTGCCTGCGGGAGGGAGCATGCCCGGCAAGGGGCCTGGGCGCCGTCACAGGTCTGAAGGGTACTGACATTGACAATGAAGAAATACTCCTTCACTGCTCAAGTCCAGAGATGTTTCAAGTCAGCTCACCCTCCTTTCTAAGACGAAGATAATAGTATTCCTAACTCACAGGTTCGGGGCCCTTTGAAGTTGAAATGTGTTGGCATGCATGGTGCTTCCAGCAGAACCTAGCACCTAGTAGGTGTTCAACAGATAGTACATTTCATTCTGCTGTGAGGCTGTCATTTTCTGCTCACTCATTTGGAGTCTTGTTTCCTCACCCACTGAGAGTTCCGTATTTTGACGAGTGTGAGAAAGGGACTTTGATGAATGTTGTATATCCCCCACCATTCCCGAAGGGACTGCAGGGTCCCCAGCCATGGGAGCCCACGGCGATCTGTGTGAGTCACCTATTAATTAGGCACCACTTCTCACGTGATTTTTAAAAACTTGTATTTCTGCAACATTCCTTCCCTCCTTCCCCTTTCGCCCTTCTTCTCCTTTCCAAATCCTCTGGAGTCCTCACAGATATTTCATTAACCCCTGACAGGTTATGGAGAATGAGTTTCAGTAATATGAAGATAGGTGTGTATAAAGTTGCTTTTCTGAATCCACCCACATCAGCGCTCTGGCCAAACTGTGCAGAGCACAGGAGGAAAAAAAAGAAAGAAAGAAAGAAAATCCTGCCATAAAGCAGAGCCCTTGGTGTTGCTAGGAATTCTTGTCCTTACACAGAACCTGCAGCAGGAATGCCCTCTCCCCCCTGGTAATGAACCTCTTGCGGGATCCCTTGCACTTGGGGCTGCTGGGCAGTGATCACCCCCCTGGAAAAAGGGGCGGAGGCGGGCCGTCTCCCCCCGCCCCCCACCGCAGTCCAGGCTTAGTCTCCATGGTGCTTTCCACTTTCCCAGACCAACCAGGGCGGCGTGAATGATTTGCTGCCAGCCGGCTGAGTGGCCAGGCTGGGATGAGAACTCTGCCTCCCAGACGCAGTGGGGCTGACTCTGCATGGCAGAGTGGGCGGGGCGCCCACCCATACTCCACCGACCCCCCTTCTAGCCATGGGGCCACAGCATCAAAGGACCCCACACCTCTGGGCTCCGGGTCTTTGCAGCAGCGCCCCCCTCCACCCCTCACAGTAGCTGCTCCTATGGGCAGACACATCCTTTTTCCTATTATAGTTACAGCAGAAACAATAAGCAGTAAATCCACCGAGGGTCCTTGTAGGCTCCCCCAGCCCGGCGTTCTCACACTGCCCGTGGAAACTTGTCAGTGCACAGGCCCTTTGATTCATTGTAGTCTGAGTGGCTTCTCGTGCTTTAAAAATAAATATTAACGCTGAGAGGGCGCTTTGTTTCGCTTTGACTCCCATCGTGGATGATGGAAGGCTCGAAATGAGATGCCTTCAGGCCGATCGTGGATAAAAAAGGGTGTGAAACAACTCATTTTTGCCTCTGCAGTCAGAACCGAAAAGGTTTTCGCCGTGTTGGCTGGGGGTTACTAATTTGGAGGATGCCGGTTTTAGAGTTCGGCTCAGTTTGACTTGTAAATGAAAGGTGTAACCTCGCCAAAATTACCCTCTGTGCACCTCCCTACCCCAACACGCCTCATGTACCCCTCTTTTCTATGCTGGGGTGGGGCAGAAGTTCACTGAAATCATTAGAAAGTTCAGGAAACCAGGGGGTGAAAAGCAAGCAACCCATCTTGGTAAAAATACAGATGCTGGGCCCTTCCCAGAGCCCGTCTGTCCTCTGCCCATTTTATTTGCCTTCCTAAACGAACATTTCAGAATCACTGCCTTTTGGGAGCACGGAGAGAAAGGATGGAGGAGAAATGTGGGTAAGGCTTGTGGAATGCCTGGCCCGTGTCCAAGTTCACCATCATTCCATCAAGTCCATACTTCCACCTGCAGGTGGACTTGACCTCCCTGCTCCGTGGGTGAGGACACGGAAGCCCAGAGAGGGTTAAGTGAACCCTATGTCTAGGGTGCACCGTGGCTATGTGGCTTGTCTGAAGGAAAGACCAGAGGCAGGCAGCACAAGTGAATCCTCCTCGATGCCCCACATTCACATCCCGGGGCTGGGCTGTCGCCCTTCTGTGGGAGAGCCCCGGGCACGTGCTGGAGGTACCCGCCTTCTCCACCACCCCCAGGCAACCCATCTGTCCCTCTCTTCCTCCCAGTCACTTTCTCCCCCTGTCTTGCTTTGCCCTGATCCTTCCCCTTTCCAGTAGACCCATTACTCTCTGTCTAACCAACATGGTGACCTCACTCGAGAATCCTGGGTCAGACCCATAGAGAGGCTGATGGAATTTGTTCAGCATGTAGCCTTGGCACCAGCATTTTAAAATATGTCTGGGTGATTCTAACATGCAGCTCAGATTAAGACCTGCCTTATTTAAACCTGCTGGGCACAGCCTGCAGCATCTGGAGACTGAGCCAGACACGCTCATGTTGGGGAGGTGGCTGACCACGAGGGCAGCCTCCAGTGACACTCCAGCCACATCAGCTGAGAAAGCACCTGACCTCATGGAGTGGAGAATCCAGCACTTCAAAGAAAGGGCAGCTCTCTGAAGAGGGACTCTGGGGAAACACATGTTGTGCCCTTGGGACCAGGGGATGTCCACGGGCAGCTTGCAGAAGCGCCTCCCTGCTCGGGGAGTAGCCTGAAACACAGAGAGGCTGTGCAAACACGGCTCTCCCAGGGAGGTCACCGCTGTAAATGTGGCTTCGGCAGCCTTATCTGCAAACCGGCTCCCCACTCTGTCCCACACACCAGCACCCCGTGTGGGACAGAACATGTCACTGGTCTCCATCAGGGAGGCTGCAGCACACTACTGTTTCAGATGGCAACACGCCTCCTGTTCCCACCTTGGGCATTCGCCTGAGGACAACAAGTCATTGCCGAGGATGCTGGGAACAAGACAGACTGCGGACCGTGAGGGGTGAGCAGGCTGCGCACAGAAGTCATGGTGCCGCTGTGGAGAGTGTGCGTGTCATATGCAGCCTTGCGCACAAGGTCACCCATGAGTGAGCAAATGCACATCCTGTAGAATATGGGGCTCCGACCTCCTGCTTGCCATGAGGCAGGAAATGCTGGGGAAGGGCAACAAACACGGCACTTTCCTCGAGGAGTGAGATCAGCTGGCAAAGCAGAGTGCAGAGTGAGCGACAGCACCTCCCGGGTTCAGGCCACCTCTGGACAGCTCTCTCCTTGGCTGTGGGCCAGGGCCGAGGAGCAGACAACGAGCGGAGGTGAGGTATCTGCCCCCCAGCCTCCTGGGGAGATGAACGGACTTCCTACAGGACCTGGCATTGTGGGGTGCCCATGCATGCCCCCGATCCCCTGAGGCTGCATGTGAGCAGAGCCACAGCCACATGGGTGTGGGTGCTCAGAGAGCGTTAGGGAAGAGGCTTCCCTCTCTGGGCTGGGACAGCTGCTCCTCACGAGAGACAGCTGCAAAGGAGGGCCCCACACTCGGCTGCCAGCTCAGCTGTGCCCATGAGGACCTCGGAGAGCTGAGGCAGCTTCTACATGAGAGGCGTTTCAAAGGCATCAGGCATTAAACCAACTCTGAGAAAGGTGACTGACGACAAAGAGTGGCATCTGAATGGTTCCCTGTAGGCCAGGAGCTCAGGAAGGGGACATCACGGCCCTCTGTGTGGGTGCGGGGCCTGAAAAACCCATCTGCAAACTCTGTGTGGACATCTTGTGATCATGAAGTTGGACTAGTAAACATTTGCTTGGAGAGAATTCCTTTGCTCTCTCCTCCTCCCTATCTCTTGTGTACATTACGTGGTGTGATATATTGTAGCAAAAATAATTGGACTCCTCTCCTATCGCCTGACTTGGAGCTTCTTCTGAAGGCGGCCTGCCATGGAGCACTGGTGCGGCGCTCCAGGCTGTACAAAGCCTGCACGGTGGCCCCGCCCCACTGGCATGCACTGGCTCCAGGTGCACACAGGTGCAGACACCTGGCTGCCAGGCCAGAAAAGAAAAACGCACCTTAAAGCAACAGACTAACAGACTGGATCCAATGCTGAAATGTTTAACTACAACCCGACAGGTGTATTCAGCAGCTGGCCAGGCCGATCTGAACAGAGACTTGTCAACTCTGGTCAGTGAGCTGGAGAGCCCAACGCCAGCCTTGCCTGTGCCAACCTTGGCCGACTGACCGAGGCAATGGCAGGAGTGAATGTGCGACATCATCCTGGTGCCATTACCTTGACACCAACCCAGTCTCCTAACCTGCCTTGTTCATATTCTGTGCTCACCAAACTTCCTCAGAAGCTCACCTGGCCTCCCAGAAAACTCTGCCCGCAGGTCGAGGGCTAGGGCCGGAAAGCACACGTCTTGTAGCAAATGAAGATCCTGGCCTTCTGGTTTGAACACCCATCCAGTGGGCTGTCGATGAGAGTCAGCCCCTAAGAAATGGATCTGTCCTTGGGGGGTGGACAAATCAGGACTCTGAGGACAAACCATTATGAGGTTCAGACTCCAGGCTGGGGTGAATTCAAAAAGTAATGGCCCCCTCAGCGGTGTCTTAGAGGTCATGCGTGGTCTTTCCCTAGTGACAGCGCAAGAAATTGCTCAATGTCTCCCAGGGCCACTTCCTGAATTTCTACACTTCCTCTTGAGTGAAGATGATGGGCTCAGAAATGGGCTGAGTTCAACAGGGCCTGGATGCTGGGCATGGTTGCCATGGCACCGGGAGCGAGGAACGTCTCTGTTCCCCTTCTTAGCGGCAGGGCAGACCTCACTGTTGATATCAGTTTTGATCTGCTGAGACCTTCAGCCAGGTCTTAGGACGCCTGCTCTCAAAGAACACAGGGCCTGGGGAGACGTGATGTGTATGTGAAGGGATCAAATACACTCTACATCGAGACTAGCAATATACCCCAGACTAAAAAAGGAGTGAGGCAGAATGGGGTGGATTTCATCTGGAAAGGCTTTCTGAAAGAAGAATTTCTAAGGAAAGGCAGCTTAGTGTCACAATAAAAGGATGGGTCTTGAAGTCAAAGTGACTTGGGTTCAAAGGCTTGACCGTGACCTCATAAGGTGCAGGCAAGACTGAGCAGGGTGGGAACAAAGTGCCCGACACACGGGAAGTGCTCAAGAAATGGCCACTAAAAAGTATCCACGCAGAAGGGACAAGGAGGAGGTGACAGGCATTATCTGTGCCAGGACTATCTAGATGCTTTATTGTGTTAACTCATTTCATACTCACAACAACCCTGTGAGGCAGGTACTATTATTAATCCCATTTGCTGATGAGGAGAACAAGGCACAGAGTGGTTAAGTAACTTGTCCAAGGTCAACACAGAGCTAGGACCTGAATCCAGACGATCTGCGCCCTGAGTTTCGGATGTGAACCAATTTACTTCCTTCTTCCAATACATTCACCACACTGCGTTGTCTTTGAACCATTTATGACCAGACAAAATTGTTAAAGCAGTGTGGGTTTTGGGGATGAATATTTCAATATCACAAATCTCTCGTGTGCAGGGGAGTGGTCATTGGGTACAGTTTCTGCTGATCACTCAGTAATGTATCCAGGACAGTGATGTGTACCAACTATTTTTGTCTCAGTTAATATACAGCACTTATAAACACTGACTCAACTGGAGTGCCCAAACAATAAATTATCACTAGCCCAAGTGCAAAATAGCACTTGATTTCTCTCTGCCTGAGCATGCTATCTATTTATACTTTGCTTACTTCTGCGGAGTTTAAAGTGCTTTACAAACATTTCATCATGGCTATTATGTCAATTTCTTGTCTTTAGTATGCACACGTGACTAATGTACCCTACAATGCTTACTCTTTACTACAGGATCCTCAGTTTTCAACTTTCCTTTTTTATCTAAGAGATTTACTCACTGCCTTTAATTTATAATTAGTGAAAAATTGTTGACATTTAAAGAATAGCATTTAATGGTCTCTTAGTTAAATTCGTTCTGCATCGGATACGACCATTCTCGTCCCTGAATATTAAACATATATAATTTTTTATCCTTTCTTTCCAGTTCCATTTATGGCTGAGCTTGAACCAGAATGGATCTATTATTTTAAAACTATAGGTACAATTGCCTCTTTTCTTTTTATAATTCAGTTGACTTTCTGCAGTTCATTATATATTCTTCTCATTTTTTCCATGTTGATTAGTACATTGGAACACATGACTTTCTAAATTTGGTTTTCACCTCTTCGGTTTTCATATTCGTGGGCAAAAAATAGATTTTAATGATGAACTAGAGTAAGGAAAAGAACACCACAGAAAGGTTTCCTTGATAGCCGGAGGGTGGATGAGAGTCCAGACTACGGCGTACATGAAGTGGAAGCCGGGTTTATGCACTGCCGGGAGGTAAGAGGGTGTAAGATTTAGAAGCATGCCCTAGTGCTGGACGCATAAAGAGAAAGAAGGAAGAGTTGTCATTTGATGTTTCTGCCAATGACAAACAAAAATATCCCAATGCTTAGCCTGAGGCTGGGTGTTCTGTTTTCTTTTGTCCTCCCTCTCACTTGAATATCCATCTTTGTTATTGAAAACAGAAACTCCAGCCTTGAGCATTTCCCTGTTTTTGCCAAAAGCATAGGAGACCAAGAGTTTTCAGAAATGGGCAGTTAGCATTTCATTCTACACGAGTCCTTAAAGTTTCACCTTGTCCAGGTGTGTCTCCAGACAGTGCGAATGCAGAAAGGTGGGCCAGGCGTGGCCAGGCGTGGGAGATCGGAGAGTCCTAACTACCCACAGTATCAGTCACGGTGCTGAGGACTTTGTTCAGAAACAAAGTCGCTTATTCTAAGAATGTTTCTGGGCCCTGGTCGTACTGATGTGATGAAGGTCAAGCACTGATCTGTAGGAAGTGTCCTCATCCAAAAGAGAAGGTCTGACACGGGGAGACTCAGAGCTGTAGCGACATCCCGAGTTCTCCTTTACCTCTGGGCCTCCGCCTACTCCGTTCTCTCCTCCTAAGTACCTGGGCACCTCTATCATTTGCCTCTCAGGACTCAGTTTAGTTACCATTTGCTCCAAAAAATCTTTTTTAAAGTTAGGTGGGATGCCTATTTCATGGCCATAACTCCCTGTGCCCATCCCACTTATTTTACTGGGCTGAAAATGCCAGGATCCCCTTCAGGTGGAGACCAGGTCTCAGGTAAGCACTGAATGAAGAATGGGTGAAGGACAGCAGGAAAGTGAGAGGGGACACGGGAGTGTGAAAAGGACTTCCTGTGACTGTCACCGTTACTCCTGCCTGGCCACCTCGGGTGCACCCGATGGAAACGGGGAGACCTCGTCCATCGAAACCAGGCCACACCTGTTTTTTTCCCCTTTTCTTTTCGTGGGTTCTTTATCTCAAGAAAATAAACAATGGTATAGCGTTCTCATCTGAAATCATGGCCAGCCTTGGAGGCTACCGCAGTTTGTAGAGGGCGCCCCCCCCCCCACTTGGCCAACACAGGGCTGGCGTTCACACATGGAAAGAGCAGCAGAATCAAAGGGGCTTGGGAAGTTTCCATTAGCTTCACAGCTATATGCTCAAAGTTCAGGCAAATGTGAAGCACAGGACAAAAATTAATAACAATGGTGAGTGGAATGTGCTAGAAAGCAAGAATTACAGCAAACAATTAAAGCATGTTTTCTGTTACAGCTCTTTTCAAAATTCTCTGTGGCAGCAGCAAACCAGATGCCCTGAGAACTCACTCCGCCAGGGCCACGGCTCAGGCAGAAGGACATGTGGGAGAGGTGTGGTCTTCGGTTTGGGTGCTGGCTCCCAAGCCTCCTGGCTGATCGACTTTGGCAAGTTACTTAAGTTGGCAGAGCGTCCTCTTCCTCATCACCTCTCAGGATTTTGTGAAGAGTAGAGCAACGGCAAGTGTTTAGCACATACTGGAGGTTCAACACGTAATGACTAGCATGACCGCCACCATCTTTAAAAATGTTGGAGGAACGGTGAAAGCATCAGTTGGCGCTTACAAATGACCCTAGGCTGGGCTGAAGTGTACCTGTGTATGTGATGTGCACGGGGTCTGAATAAACACCTCAGAATGCAACTAGAAAATACTTAAAGAGCCCTGGCTGGTGTAGCCCAGTGGATTGAGTGCAGGCTGTGAACCAAAGGGTCGCCAGCTTGATTCCCAGTCAGGGCACATGCCTGGGTTGCGGGCTAGGTCCCCAGCAGGGGGCACATGAGCGGCAGCCACACATTGATGTTTTTCTTCCTCTCTGTCTCTCTCCCTTCTCCTCTCTCTAAAAATAAATAAATTCTTTTTTAAAAAAGATAGAAAATACTTAAAGACAGTAAACTTTTAAGTAATAATATCCACTTTACCATAAGCAATATGTTTACATCAACTATTCTTATTTTGTCACAGATCCTAACTTCAGTTTTTAAGACTCATGATTAAATAATAGTATATTAACAGAGCAGCGTATTGTATTTCCTTCCAGAAAATGCTATGCATATCCAAACATATCTATATGTGCCTAACGTTTTTTCTCATCTGTGAGATCACGCCCTCCGTACAGACTTCACTGTCCCCCTCCACAGTAATCTCGGGGTCTTTCTACGTGAGTCCATACATGCCTATCAGGCTTTTACTTTGTGCTGTGAAGTTACTGTTATTCAGCCTGCCCCCTACACAGCTATTTCTCCCCACCCCCCTCCCAATTTGTTTTGGTTGCTTTTGCTGCAAAAACAAAATAAATAATGTTACAATGGTAACAATGTAATAATGCTACAATATATATGTAGGAAAACCCCCTAGAAATGAAATTACTGGGTCAAAAGGTACGGAAGTTTTCAAAGTTAAGGTCCAGTTCCCTTCCCCAAAACTTACTAGACTATGCCCCTCCTTTACCAGTACAGGTATATTAAAGAACTAGACATTTTTACACTTGCTTCTCCTAATTCTCTCTTTCTAGACTTGTCCTGGAGGAGAAGGTACAATCTGAAGTTACAATAGTAACTGATTTAAATATTGACCCTTTGATGTTTCCCCTTCATTCGTGCTAATTTCTCACAGTTCTCATCTGAAGATGCTTCACGGGACAACAGAAACAATGCCGGGAGCCAGGGCGTCCCTGCCTGCGCTGCTTCGGTGTACACAGTCCCTCCGGCCCAGAAGGAGGCGCGGGAGGAGCTCCCTGCCCCCGAGAACGAAGAAGCAACAACCGACCACACCCATCACAGACAAACTCACTGGGTTCACTTTGCACGTGCTCAAGGTTCCTCTCTGTTAGGCTCAGCACTGGACATTTACACAGCTTATCTCGCTCTAGGGTCTGTGTGTTTGTGAGTATTTATAAGCCCCATAAAAGCCTCGCAGATTGCCTGATGAGGCCTGGGACAATAAGAACTGTCCTTCACCTCTGATAAACAGTGGTGATGGTATCAACCCTCCCCTCCCCCTCCCCCACACCCCCAGGAAATCAGGTGCAGCTTCCAACCAGCAGTCACAGGCCAGCCTTCTATCAGGCCCCAATCCCGACTAACGGCCAACTTCCAAGATAACTGATGTACTGATGTTCTTAATGACCTGAGGCTTGGTGAGGTCCTCAAATATCTTCTCAATCGTTACAAGAGACACACATGTCTGGTACAGTTTTGGTGCTCAGTGTGTTGTGTTCTACTCGAATTCTGTAAAAGCTGGTCATAGAGAAGTGGTCTATGGATACCTCTAGGTTAAACAGAATGGGAACTCACCGGAACAGCTCACTCCTCTTCGGGCTGACGGGAGAACTTACTGTACTTCAGACTAACTGGCATTCCTATATTACTCACCCTGGTCTCACCATCAAAACTTCTCATTCTGTACTTCCCTCCTACTGTCAAACTGAGCAAAAGAACAGATGCTCCTCCCCGCCCAGGGTGAAAAATTTTTTAAAGAGAACAGCTACTTCCCATCATTCCTCCTTGTCAGAATTCAACATACGTGTTAAATCCACCCTTCAGAATGATCTCCCAGTTAACAGCCACATCACTGAATCACAGCAACTAAGTGATAGGTCTGGAATGCAAAACTCGACTAAGTGATGTCGTGCCACAATATATTTATTCTCTGCGATCTGCTAATATAAAGGTAGCCCCTAATATATCATTAAACTTTTTTTCTAACAGCTTTTCAAAACTAAGATTTTTAGAACACAATCTACATTTCCTCCCCAAATTAATAAGGTTACATCCCCAAGTATGAAGCCATGTACCATTAAGTATCAGAAGCCAGACACCAACCGTGTTGTGGGACTTTGTCTCCACTCACTGGAGTCCACGTCTCACTTTGAGACGTCAGGACCATCACCATTGCGCGGCCCAGGCCCCTGTGAGGGAGGAGGGGCTCGTCCAGCCCCCTGTCTGAAGGCCAAGCCCCTGGAGATGGTTTCCAAGCCCTAGAAACCATGGGGCTACCCCAGCAAATGAAGCCGCACCGAGACTCTTTATTTTAGTCATCATAAATCCCCTTGCTCTGTCTATAACAGGCCGATCTTTGACTGAATTCCATTTCTTAGCCAGAAAAATTTTAGTGAAGTTCCAGCGTTCTCAGGAACAGGTCATCTGTATTCAAGACAGTCGCTAAGCTACTCAAATGGAAAAGTGCATTTTGTGTGTGCGAAACACATCAAACTCTAAATATCGGTGGCGGGTTTCTGTGGAATCACACACGGTCGGCCCCTGAGCTGAGAAGATGCTCAGTGAAGAAGTGAAACTGACCTTGAAGTTCAACATAAGCCCTAAAGGCTTCTGATGCATTGAGTGGGGATTCTGCGGTCGGTGCCAGAGAGTCAGGTCTTAGGACAGAACAGCTTCTGACACTTTAGGGACCATAGCTTTGTTTCTGGTGGCGTAACCTTATGAATTTGGGGAGGAGATGTAGATTGAGCTTCCACAACCTTACTTTTGAAAAACTCTCAGAACAACTTCCAAAATATCAACCAGGGGCTACCTTTGCATTAGCAAATCACAGAGGACAGACTGTGGCATAAAGTCATTTAGTCAAGCTTTACCTTTGTGTTTACAAAGCTTAGAAGCAATCCCCTTAGGACTTAAGGGGTCCCCTTAGGACAGGCTGTTGTGTGGGATGAATTAATCACTGGCTCATCAGAAGGTGCTAAATGTTGGGATGTGAAATGTAAGATGTTTAAAAATGACCTTTTTTAAAATTTTTCTTTTGTATTATTATTTTTAAAAAACCCTAAAAATATAGCCTGTGGCATTTAATTTGTGGGCACCCACCCACAATTTGAGTGCCCTCCTGCCTGCACCTGACAGCTGTCCTCTGCCCACTGCTCTAAGGGCTGGGGATGTTGTGGACAATAAGACAGGCGTGCTCCTTGCTTTCATGCAGCCAAAAGAATAAATACGCAAAGCCCTGAGGTATGAGATGAAACTATCCAGAGGACTAAAGTAGGGTAATAGGAGAGGGGGAGCACTGGGTTGTCAGGCGGAGCATCTCTGAGAGGGTGACATTTAAACAGAGACTTGAAAGGCCAAAGGGAGTGGCCCTGGGACAATTAGGGGTGCAATCCAGGCAGAGGTCACAGGTAGCACAAGGCCCCAACGGCGGGGACAAGCTTGCAACAGTGAGAGCATCAGGAATTCTGCCCACGGGGTGTGTGGACAATGGGCAAGTGGTAAGAGATGAGGCTTCAGGCTGTGGGAGGGTCAGGCTGTGAACGACTTTGTACATCAGACCGAGGAGTTTGCACGTTATCCTAGGAGTGATGTGAAGTATTTGGGGTGCTGAGACAAACTGAACACAACCCCTGTACAGAGACCCCAAACTAGAGAGACAACCAAAGCAAGCGAGGAGAAGGGGCAGCTGAAGTGTACCCATCTCCTGACACCCCTCCCTCCATCAGTGGGGCTCTGGGAGGCGCAGATGGCAGCCGGGTTCCTGGAATGACATCAGGGTGTGACTCCATGGCATCAGCACATGCCGTGACACCAGCATTCACTTAGCGAAGACCCAGGTCAGCAACAGACCTTGTCCCGTGACCCTGTGCCAGCTCCCAGCCCCAATGCTGCCTCTCCCTCCTCCCCAGAAACGCTGCCCTGGTCTACCCCCGGTGCTTAGATATGCCAGAGGGTGTGGGCCCCCATGCACAGGCAGACTCCATACTTCTGCTAACTACTTCTGGGGACAAAAATACAGTGAACGGTCCCTGAGGTTCTTCATACATTCCCTCAAAGAAACGGGGCTAATCAGTTCTGCAGCGATGCACGGGCACGTCGCAGGACACGGAGAGGAAAACTCCCGACTATCAGCACCCGTGACAAATGTTACACTCAACCATTAAAGCCCTATTTTTAGCAGAGTCAACCGCTAGAGGCTGAGCCAGATGAAAGTTCGTGTGTTATCTGAGACGCACGTGCGATTGTGGTCATCAAACAGCTAATCCGGGTGAGGGGCCCGTTCCAGGGAAGATGCTGGTTATGAAAGCGGAGTGCCCCTTGGTGATTCCTGCAGAAACTTAAGGAAACTGACATAACTGGTAAAGGGAGCATGGACTTAGCAACTAAACTTCCAATGAGTCCAGTGAAATGACATTTCTTGGTATTCATTATTCACATGGGCAAAAATGTGCCCTAAGCTTATTTTAGCCTATTTTTCCACAGTAGTGTGGCGGCCATACCTCAACTGCGTGTTTCAAAAGGAAAGGATAGTACACAGCACGGCATTGAAAAGACCGATGTAGACTTCTTTCCTTCCTAGCATGACCTTGATTTGAGCAAGATCCGTTCATTCCTAAACCTTGCTTCCTCATCCGTAAAAAATAAAGATCATCCCCTTCGTCTTTCACGAGGTTGTTGCAATAATTACATGACACAGTGACACTCACCGCAGCACCTGGCAGAGGGGCCGACATCCATAAATGTCGGTTCACTTTTCCTTCGGCTCTCTGCTACTACAGTACTCCACCTTTTTTAGCAAGCTAAGCATTTCCATTCTGGGGGGGGGGGTACATTTATTAACACCATCCAATGGCATACAAGCAGAGGGGCCGATATTTTTATCTGTTCGCAGCCGTATCTTCAGCACCCAGAAAAGTACCTGATTACGGTAGGTGCTTAGTAAACAGTCCTGGAACGAACGAATGGGAGGGGATAGTGACATGAGGTTGACTCTGAAGGTCACCCGTGTTGACCTTGAAGGTCATGTTGATAGCTGAATAGTCTGACATGTTTTTGGTGGAAGAGATACATCCTGATGTACATTCAGATAATCAACTTGTACATGCAGCCATCTGATAAACAAATGATCAAAATCCTCCATTAAAGAGCACAGCAGTTGCACTCTATATCATGACACTTCAACCTCACACAAAGCCTTAATGAGAAAATTCTGGTCCCCAGGGTGCTCAGCTCAGTAGGAGATCCACGGTCCCCAGGAAAGTGGGAACCGCCATATATAAGGCTTGCTTGCCTTGAACTCACTTTGGGCTGGCAGAGGGTCAGCCTGAGGACGTCCCGGTGCCTGCTAGGCCGCCTCTCCAGTCATGACCTCTCCGGGGCGGGGGGCTGCCTCAGCAGCAGAGGAGCTAGGAATCAACCACAGTGACTCCAGAACGGAAGACGTCACGCTAGGGCTGGGAAGCGCACCTCAGCCCGAGAGCTGGGGATCAGGACATAGCTCTGCCACCAGAAGCTGTAGGGCTTTGGGTGAGTCATTTACTGTTTAGTCAAGGAGGCCCTAAGCTCCCGTGCTCAATGACCAACAAGAGCCTATTTTATCTCTAAAAGTTCAAAAGTCCTATGCCTGGGCCATGGGGGCCCCCGTCGGGATCCATCCACATGGCCTCGCTGTTGTAAAACTCACATGTACAGAAACCACAGATGAGGACAGGAGGAGAAAACCAGGAAGAAAGGGCCGCTCCCTCACCCACTTCGCAAGAACTACTGCTCGCCATGGCTCACATCTGGCATGCCTCAGTGGTCATCTTTGGCAAGGCTGGAAAACACTGGGCCTTGAGTGTGAAATAAGGAGCTTTAACTTCAAAAGGAAAAGTAAGGGCCTGGAGCAGACCACTGGGGACCTTTTTATTATACCCAGATAATGGCAGGTATTATGACTCCACCCAGCAGTATGTTTTTATGAATAGGCTAACACAGACCCTAAGGCTGTAAAACCACGCTTTAGGATACATGTTGATTCAGAAACAAAATAAAATACTGTTTGTATGGTAGGTTTTTAATGAAAAGTCTCAAAAAGCACCTATTTAACAAACCTCTATTTTTATAGAGCCAGCCTAAAAAAGCCTGCTTTAAAAAAAAATTAACTATGGGTGGTCTCACACCTAGAAGGGGTACAAGAATCCTTTGTCAGACCACGTGTCCTAATTTTTGGTATGGAAAATGTGGTCACTGTGATTATAAGCCAGAGAACGCAAAGAGTTTTAAAAATTCTGGGCAGGAGGGGAGTAACAATTCGTTAGCATTCAATAAAACTGTAATTTAACCAGCTTTTAGGTATGTAATAATCAGCATTAAAATCACAGCACTTGACACTTTTCTATTTTACCTTATGGCTATTTTTCGGAGCGGCTTAGTTTCTTGACAAGACATAAACTCCTTGAGACCGAAGGTGGTGTTTCCCATACCACTCTCCCCCGCAACCCCAGCATGGTACATGGTTTGTTTTTTGTGTTCAATGAACCACAAAGAATGTTTCAGGAAAAACCTCAGGAAAATCAGGCGAGAAATAATTCAGGGTAAGAGGAAATCAATGCATAACTTGTTTCAAAGCTATTCTCAGAGGCTTAAAGATATTTCAAATATATACTTTCAAAGGCCCCGTTATGGAAACAAGTTCATTGGTGCAGATTTCGACATGGGACTCAGCTGGAAAAGAGTCCATACTAATTCAGCACTGATAAAGGAGGTGGGGGGATGTGTCGTCGTGTGACTTGGCCATTTGGTCGTGAATGCCTTTTCCCTGGCTGACCAGCCCGGTGAGGGGTTGGAGTACACTTCCTGGAGGGGACACGACGTGATTGGTGCTCTCTGCGTGGGCTTCTGGCGCCTCCCAATGAAAAGATCAAAGCCAAATGTGGAAAATTAACGAGAGCTGAGCATTGCATGCCGTTAATGTGCTTAGTTAACTCGGGCAGCAAGAAAGAGCAGGGGGGCCCCCTACCACACAGGATAAAATACAAGTGCCCTTGCAGAAGGCAGGGGCAGACACGAGCCTGGAGTCTCCGGCACCTGGAAGCATCGCTACAGCTGTGGATTCTTCTTGGCTAAGATTTCTTGGGTCTCTTACATTGCACGTTGGAACCTACTTTTCCTTTTCACCATATATATATATATATACATATATATATATATATATATGTATGTAATTGTTAATGTAAATCCCAAATATTTTAGCATCTAAACTCCATCTCCCAGGCTACACCTCACACCAGAAGTGGCGAAAAACCACTATTCTGTATGCTTTGATTTCTTGAAACAGAAAATAAGAGGATTATAAATACAGGTGAAAAAAGTACCATTTTCCTGAAACAGGCGAGATGATTACAGCTTAGGGACATGGGACCGCCTGGTTCCAGTGGGTTGGAATAGCCTTTAATGTGTCTTGGGTTCTAACTTGGTTTCTTCTATGGACACTGCAGGGACCAGGGGCATAGTCCCCAGAGCCCAACCCCGCTCAGGCCCAGCCCCAGCCCTTCAGAGCTGTGCCGTCGTGGGCAGGTCACCCACTCTCTCTGTGCTTTGGTTTCTTCACCTGAAAGTGAGCCAATGTTCGTACCTGCCAGTGGCTGTCAGGACCCAGACAGTGGGTGTGGGGCGGGCCCTTAGCAGGTGTCTGTCATGTGGTAAGAACCCACTACCTGGTGGCTATTTCTGTCACCGTCTTCGGCTGCAATCTGTCCTGCTTGAAGGGGCAGGATGCAGTGGCATGTCAAACGGGGCCTGAGCTGTCTGTGAGGTTCGGGGAGGAGGGGCTGCCTGGGAGGCATGGGGGCTGAGAGGGGAGAGGCAGCCCGGGAGAGGGGGAGGGAGGGGGTGGGACGCAGCAGGGAAGAGAGCTTCCCTAAGATAATGTCACCTTCAACTTCTCATCCTCACCCTTGCCCAGTCACCACCAGAGAGTTTAAATGAGCGTCAAAGCCATAATCAGCAGATATGGGGAGGCGACATGTGTGGTCGGTGAATGAGATGGCGCTCTTCTGTGGGCAAATACGGGGAGGGGGTCCCGACAGGCCAAAGACACAAGCCAAACTGGCCGGCCTTCCTCAGGCTGCTGCGGGAGGTTCTCCACGGAAAACTTCTACGTTTTCTAATATTGGGTCATAAGTGGGTTTTATTTGAGCTCTTCAGGTTTTTGGTCTTTGTTTTGTAAGAAGGTAGTGATGTGTGCTTTAACTACAAAGCAAAGTAATTTCAGGTTAAGGAAAGGAGAACTGAGATGCCAAAGGAAGAAGGTTCCACCTGTCAACGCAATGTGCAATGTACCTGCACAGGTGCCACCCTGCACACAGACCCACACTCAGGTAGACACGCCCAGGCACACGCATCCTGTCCAGGTTTGTCTCACCTCCCTTGTGGTGTGGGTGGGAAAGTCCTATCTCCCCTCCCCCCTTTTACCAAGAAAATCCAGACATTTCCAACCACACGCGGAGTAAATAGGAACCATAAAAACCAAAACAATAACAACATCAAAAAAAAAAGAAAGAAAAGAAAAGCATCTTTACAAGCAAGTAGGTCTCTAATAACATTTTCAAGGACCAATTCAAAACCTCGACTATTCGAGAAGCGCACACCTCACTGTCTCAGCCATGTTCTCACTTTGTTTGTTTGGGTGTATTTTTGCCCGGGCTCTGCAGGGCCTCACCGCTATGACATGGTGATTTAATTCTGTACAAACCTCGCCTCCCTCTCAGTTCTTAGAATGTAGGTAGATACCACTACCGGTATTCTTAGAGCTACACAACCTCCCACACCCGATAGAGTGAAGAGAACTCACATTTCATTGGAATCCCTACTTTTAGTTATTTGCAGGTTTTTCTTTACAACACAGGAAACCAACTGTGAGGCACCGTTGAAGAGACTACATTACACGGGCTTCTAACATGTTCTCTGTGGCCGGCAAAACAAAAACTGATTTCGATCCAGGCAGAGGCATCATGGTTCCCCCTCACACCTCGTAGAGCACAGTAAGCGTGTCCACACGGGCAGCAGCGCGGGAGGGAGGCGGGGTGTGGACCTGGTCTTCAGTGTGTCTGCTCACATCCACATCATCGCCGGAGAGAAGCCTCACAAGCTCCCGGCCACCACCTGGAGTGTATAATGAATTTGAAAGGTCCCATTTCTCCACCCAGTGCTGATATTTAAGACTTCCCATAAGATGGTCTCGCTATCTTAAAGCCCAGCTTCCTGAAATTCTTTCAAAAGATACCAACTAATTCATCTTTATTAGTCCCCCCTGCCTTTCTCCTCCACCCCAACACGTACCTGGGGTGATCTCCAAAGATTGATAGGAAACTCAGTCGATGATTCTATGTGACTCTAGCGAATGAGTGGTTTTTAAAGAAGCTTCTTTCAAAAGGAAGTTAATTTACTCATTCATTCACTTAATGCTGATTGGCAGCACAATTCCACGACAATGAAACTGACTAACACCTGGAAGACCTGGTTTCCGCCGCTCACCAGGAGAACAACCTGAGGCCGCTTACCCAGCCTTCCTGCGCCTCAGCTGACTGACCCCTAAAATGGTGAGGTCTGGGGAAGGTGGTTTCAGCCTGAGCATTGCAGGGCCCCAGAGTTCTGTGGACGTGACTCTATGACAGGACCCCTGCTGGGTGCCACGGAGGAGCCGAACACGCCGGGACACAGTCCCAGCCCCATCCTGTTCATGGTCTCCCTCCGTGGCTGTGTTTCCCAACTTCCATCGTGGGTTCTGTTGATGAGGCATCAAATTTTGATCCTTCTTTATACGTAGGCCCCTCTTTGATGGTGAGAGATTTTCGGTCGAAGGGGTCCACTCTTGTTTACGCAGGCTCGGCTCAGCATCCTCCCTCACACTCTCCTGCGCTTCCCATTTCTCCTGCAGGCCGGATGTCATCATGCCAAAGCCGTCCGGGCCTCTCTCTGCCAGGTCTGCACAGGCCTGCGCTGCCATGTTGGGGATTCTAGGAGGTGGGGTGATTCCAGCCCACACAGTTTTGCTCCCCAAAGTGGACCCTCTCTCCTCCCTCAAGAACAAGCGTCCTGGCCCGCAGCCCGCAGCCCAGGGACGAGAAACCTGCTTTCAAATCTGTGCTGA
>PVKM010003408.1:0-57881 GCA_004027735.1 Carollia perspicillata | reverse complement strand
TCATTCCTACCTTTGCACATGCTGTTCCCTCCACCTGTCATGCCTTTACTCCAGCTCAGCCTGTGGCAGCTCCTCCTCCTCCAGACCCAGCTCTGCCTCAACGGCCCATTTGCTACCACCATCGGCCAGCCCCCTGCCCTCGCTTTCTAAAGAATCACTTAGCACGCGCTGGATGTAGTGTCTTTTGCCATCATTCCCGGCAGCCCTCACAGGGAGTTGGGGGACTTCTGAGTGGAGTCACAGCAAGAGCCCCGCCCCCACCCAGAAAGTCCCAGCTGATACCCCAACAGAGAAAACGTCTTCCTGAAGGACTGGAACAGAGGAAGCACCAGCCCTGGAAAAGGGGTCCCTGCTCCAGGTTGGTGGGTCTGTGGAGAGGTCAGAGAAAACAGCGAGTGAAGCTCTGAGCCCACCTCACAGGCGGGTGGGTACCTGGGAAGGTGGGTGCATGAGGAGGACCAGGGAGGGCAGTTCTGAAGCCCTGTGCCCACCTCACCACCCCCGTAAGCCAGGCGTGGGCTGCAGCCTTTCCCAGAACAGACACCAGCTCTGCTCCTAGCAGAAAGAACACAAGCTGTGGGTCCCGAACTGGCTCTCACCCTGGGAGCCTCAGTCTTCTCCTCTACAAAATGGGGATAATAGCAAAAGATCCAGCTGATGCTCAGGGGAGGAGCTCAATAAATGAGGGAGTTGTCTACTTTCTGCAGCTGGGTTGCCCTTGCCCCCCAAACAAGAGCACTCCTGCCCAGCCCCCAAAAGAAAGCGCTACATAAAGCTTTGAGATGGCGCAGCCACTGTGGGAAGCAGTTTGGTGGCCCTTCAGAAAGTTAAATATCAAATTATCACATGACCCAGCAATTCCACTCCTAGGTATACAAGGTCTATCTGGGAAAAATCCAGCCATTGTTAATATAACGAGAATGGTGTGCATGACATCAGTGTAACCTGGCAGCAAAGGAGAGTGGACTGGAATACACACACGTGAACAATGACACTAGTCATTGTACTGACTAGAACAATGTACTAGTCAGTGGGGGTTATAGACGCTGTTGAGTGAGCATGTGTACTGTGTGGCTGTTGCTTTCAAAACAACTGAGCAAGTAGAGCAATGAATCTGCATCAAGTGTTGCTTTAAGCTTCAACATTCCTCCACAGAAACTATTTAGATGATTCAGAAGGCCACAGCAATGGGCAACTGGTGATTGGCAGCTTCATCACAACAATGTACCCACTCACGCATCACGTCTTGTGCAGAGTTTTTTGGCAATACATCAAATCACCAAGGTTACTCAGCCCCCCTACAGCCTATATTTGGTGCCCTGTGACCTCTGGCCTTTCCCAAAGTTAAAACCACCTTTGAAAGAGAAGAGATCTCAGACTGTCAATGAGATTCAGGAAAATATGACAGGGCAGCTGATGGCACTTGGGAGAACTGTGTGAGGTCCTAAGGTGCCTACTTTGAAGGGAACTGAGGTGTCATTGTCCTATGTACAGTGTCTCTTGTATCTTGTATCTTCTTCAATAAATGTCTCTATTTTTCATATTACATGGCTGGATACTTTTCGGATACCCAAAAGAATGGAAAACAGGAACTCAAACAAATACTGTGTACAAATATCCAAAGCAGCACTATTCACAATCACCAAAAGGTGGAAATGACCCAAATGGCCCTCAACTCATTAATGGATAAATACCATGTGGCCCATCTATACAATGAAACATTATGCAGCCAAGAAATGGAATGAAGCTCTGACATATGGGACAGTGTGGACGAACAGGAAAACATGCTGAGTGAAGGAAGCCAGAAACAAAAGGTCTCATAGCGTACGATTCCATGTATGTGAAACGTCCAGAACAGGCAAACCCGCAGAGAGAGGGAGCAGATTAGTGGTTGCCAGGGGCTGGGGGACAGGGTCTCCCTCTGGAGTGATGGAAATGGTTTGGAATAAAATAGAAATGGTGGCGTACAACATCGTGAATGTTCTAGATGCCATTGAATTGTTCACTTTAAAAAACGTTATTTTGCATTAGGTGAATTTTGCCTCAAATTTTTTAAGGCAAAAAACCCTACAAAAAGTGCTCTGAGGACCGATGCGTCCCCATGGTGCTGCCTCTGGAACTGCCCTGGAAGAACTGGGGGCGCGGTGGAAGGGAGACTTAACTTTCACGCTTCATTTTGGGGGGCTTTCTGATTTTCTATACCATGAGCACATATTGTTCATTCAAAAACATTTTTGTTGCTTTCTAGATAAAATTAATGAGTTGACTGTACAACCCAGAGAGTGAACTTTAATGTAAACTATGGACCTTAATTAGTAATCATGTGTCTGTATTGGTTCATTAATTGTAACAAACACACCACACTAATGCCAGACACCAGTTAATAACAGGAAATCATAGGTTGAATGGTGTGTTGGAACTCTACTTCCAACGTTGTTTTCTTTTTCTGTAAATCTAAAACTGCTCTAAAAAATAAAGTCTATTTAAAAATTAACTACTTGAAATGAATGAAAAATGAGTTAAGATGCTGTGATTGGTGGAGAGAAGCATGTTCTGGGGTGCAGGCAGTTTTCCTTCTCTTGGTCTGGGTCTGGTGACATGTGTGGGTTCACCTTGTGACAATTCCTGAACTGTGCAGTTCTGGAATGCGCCCTTTCCTCTACATATATTACATTTCAACTTACATCAATAGAAATGAAATGAAAGGTGTTTGGGGACGGAATCACCCTTTCCAATGTGTGGTTTTGACTCAGAGAAGCCTGGGTTCACACCATGACTCTGCCCCTCCCCCAAAACACAGCCTGGAGCAAGTCGAGTGCCCACACTCAGCTTCTCCTCACCCACCCGGGAAGTGGATTCCTAAGAGCGGGACCTACCTGTTGAGGTTGTTTGGGATGCATCAGCAAGATGAGGCTTGGCTGGTAGCTTGCAAAATTTTAGCCACTATTCTTATTTCTACTGTTACTCACTGTTTCACAGAAGCAAGAGAAACTCAAAACTGACACTCGGGACACTGTGGGAGGTCGGCCCACCCACTCCTCTCTGCTCCAGCCCCCAGTCGTATTCCAGACACCAAGCAGGACACCCAGCAGCCCTGCCCTGGCAGAGGTAGCTTAGCAGGTAGCTCTGCTAAGGCCCCAAATTATCTGGAGATGGAGGTGCCAGTGGCTCCAAGGCCCACACCCATGGAGCTCTGGTTTGTCAGGTTAGCCCAGCAGCCAGATAAGGACTTGTCATACAAGGTGTGTGGGCTCCTAAGAAGGAATGTGGATAGAGACCCTGACCTGCCGGAAACCTCCTATCTGACTCTCTTTGAACCACAGGTGCTGGGGCTCACCAGCCTGACAGCCAAGCACGTGACTCTGGTCCCACTGCCCCCCTTCTCAGCTCTGCTCTCCACTCCCTCTCTAAGCCTGTAGTCAAGACAATCTGCCCCCATCCTGGCTCCTGGCACCTCCTTGACCCCCTCTATGCCACAGCGCTGCCCCAACCAAAACTCATACTCTGACATAGTGCCAGGCCCCAGAAGGCCTGAGCTGAGAGGGAGCTTACCCCAAATTTCTGGAGTTCTCAGAAAGAACCTCGTGGGCAGTTCAGAAGGCAAGGCCAAGTTGACAAATTGGCATGGGGAGTGGGGAGTCTCACTGCAGCTTTGGGCATATTGTAGGAGATCCTGGCAGAAAAAGAAGTTTAAAAACTACCAGTAGTAATCTACATGATTCCAGGGTTGCCATTGTCTCTGAGCACTGTCTGGAGCACCGACTGGCCACACTTAAATGTGAGACTCCCCAGAGAGGATTCTATAAAGCTCTGCTGTGTGACCTCAGGCTAGTGTCTGTACCTCTCTGAGCCTCAATTTCCTCCTCAGTAAGACAGAAACCATATTACCTACTTCACAGAACTGGGATGACAACACAGAATTTATAAGGTGCTCAGCTTGGTGCTTGGCACTCAGTAAGCCCTTGATCAGAGGTACCTCTTATTGCTGCTAGTGCCACCATCATACTCAGTATGTTGTTACCCGGCCGCCTGGAATTTGTAGAATCAGGCCCAAGTCTTGCTAGAGAGGAGAGGGAGGGTCACATTTTGTGAATGACTCCTGAGTCACCCAAGCCCCTCTGCAGATACCAACCCAGGTCACAGCCAGCCACCAGCCCAGAGCTAATGTTACCACTTAGAAACCCAAGCTGGACTATACAGAGAGGCCGCGGCCATTGGATAGTGCCCAGGATGTTGGGGTTACACAAGGCTGGCTTGTTCAAATCCCAGCTTACCCACTGTCCCCCTTGTCCTCCTCCCACCTCCAGCCTGATATTCCCCAGGTGGTGGGCCTCAGCCACCTTGCCTGGTCCAGGAAGAATCCAAGGGGCAAGAGCCTGGCCCCTAGGACGCCAAAGAGCATCGTGGCACCAGTATCCAACTAACATCAACTAGGTTCAAGGGCAGGACCTCACACAACTCTCACTCTGGGGGCCCAGGAGGGCATCCCGTTCTCACGGAGGGGCAGTCAGCGGTGCTGTGCCTGCCATGGGTAAGCAGAGACCTGAAGGCAGCCAGAGCACAGCATCACGTCTGTAGGGTGCCTGTCTTTTAAGACAATGGAATTCCACTGACCTCAGTCAGCCCTAAGGAGGCGTAACAGGGCAGCGCTTGGATCTGTCTGAGATGTCCTGATTGCGGGGCCAGGGGTTGGAGCAGGGCGGAGGTCTTCTTGAGGACCCTGCCCACCAGGGACACCCAGAAAGGATATACCTAGGATTCCGCGCGCACAGAAAAATCCGCGCTCAAACGCAAGGACTGCCTGAAGTACAGCCTTATCCCCCTAACCGGAGTGTCCTGGACTCGTAGCTCTGTCCTGGGTCCTGGGGACGCACGAGGCCCCCGCGCGCATACACTCGCACTTGCCCTGTCAGCCCGGAGCCCGTACGCCTCGGGTTCCGGAGCAGGGCGCGCTCGGGTTACCCCCACCCCGACCCCCCGCAAGACACACACACACTCACCCCTCGAGTCTCGGCCTCAGGCCCTCAGTCCGGATCCACCGGCGCCGCCACCTCGGTTCTGACCACGCCGTCCCGAGGTGCAGCCCTTTAACCCCGCCTGGCCGTGCGGCGAGACCCGCCCCCAGCCTCTGGGCGGGGACCTAGGCGCTGCCCGCGGAGTCAGAGAGAACTAGAGACAGACTCAGGCAGGCATGAGGAGAAGGGCAGGAAGGAAAAGACGCAGAGATGGAGAGAAAGACTAAGAGAGACGGCGAAAGAGACACTCAAAGACCGGGACGTCCAGAAACGGCAAACACCCAGGCTCCTTGCGCCCCTGCTCCTGCGTCGCAGTTCCCATTAGCACCCAGACCCTCCTCTTGCCACCCTCTCTCAACACCCTTCTTCCACACCAGCACTCCTCATGGCTTGGACAGAGGTCTCGAAGCCAGCAGCCCTGACTCACCAGGGCCTCCCAGGAGTCTCCTCCGGGTGCACCAGGAATCCTCAGACTCCACCAGCGTTGGGAGCCCGCCTTTATACTCTGTCTGGATCCTGTGTCCAACCCACCCCCCTGGGGCTCTTGGCTCTTCCCTCCAGAAAGACCTCTGGCCTCAACAAGCAGCTCCAGACTCTGGTTCTGCTCCTCCCAACACACCCACCCAATGCCAGCCACCTTGACCCTCCCTTGATTCTACTGTTGTCGTTGGCCAGCCCATCTGCTCCAGATGTGTCTAGACAAGGTCAGCCCCACCTCCGGATGTATTAAAGACATACCATTCTTGGGTCGGTGGGTGGCTGGCTGGCTGACCTGGGCAAGTGGGCAGGCGATGGGAGAACTCACAGCTGGCCTCTGGCTCCCCATCACCTTCTCAGGGCCGAGCACAACAGATGCTCAGGAAATATCTGTCAAATGGGGGAGAAAGACACGGGAGACTAGAGAGCAAAGGCACCAAGTATTATTGCAGGCCCATCTGGGGAAACTGAGGCACAGGCTGAAGGCTCAAGGAGAGGTATGACTGCCTGGGTTTTGGCAGGGCCAGGTCAGACACTGAGAAGCCTGAAGCTATGAGAAAACAATGAGTTCAAAAGTTAAAACCACAGTAAACAAGGCCTGACCAGGTAGTTCAGCTGGTTAGAGCATCATCCAGATGCACTAAGATTGTAGGTTCAATTCTGGGTCTGGGCACCTATAAGAATCAACCAGCCCTGGCTGGTGAAGCTCAGTGGATTGAGCACGGGCCTGAGTAACAAAGGGTCACCGGTTCGATTCCCAGTCAGGGCACATGCCTGGGTTGCAGGTCAGGTCCCCAGTAGGGGACACAAGAGAGGAAACTACACATTGATGTTTTTCTCTCCCACTCTTTCTCCTTCCCTTCCCCCCTCTCTAAAAATAAATAAATAAAATATTTTTTTAAAAATCAACCAATGACTATGTGAATAGTGGAAAAATAAATCAATGTCTCTCTCTCCCCCTCCCTCCCCCTCTCTATAATCAATTTTTTTAACTTAAATACTTTAAAAAAGGAAAAAACTACAGTAAATAAACCATAAAGAAGCTGAAGAAAGGAAGTGCAGATATTTTTCCCCAGGATGGCTATTCCAAAGTCTTACAATTCATCAAAAATAAATTCTGGATGCAGTTATGGACTTAGTGCCTGGCAGGTGAGCAAACCAGGTCGATGTCTGCTCTCAGGGCTGGTTAGGCAGGGGTGTCAAACTCATTTTCACCCAGGGCCACATCAGCCTCGAAGTTGCTTTCAAAGGGCGGAATGGGAATTTAGGGCTGTATAGATGTAACTGCTCCTTAACTAGGGGCGAGGAGCTTGACGCTGCCGCTGAGTAGAAAGGAGGTGCCGGGCCGGGCCGGATGAAACCACGTGGAGGGCTGGATTTGGACCAAGGGACTTGTGTTTGCCCCCTATGGCTCAGTGGATGGGCCGAGAAGTGAGGCAGGTCCAGAGCAATGCTAAGCTCTCAGAGCTCAGAGCCTGGGGGCCAAGTACAAATGCAAAGCCATGTCGCACAGTGGTTAGAGCATGGACTCTGGAAGCAGAGGGTTCAAATAACTCCATTACATACTCACTGTGAACCTCAGAAGGTTGTTATAATGCTTTACTGTAGTGTTTCTCACTTAAGGCCATTGGCCCCCCACCCCTCCACGGGACACTGGGCAATGTCTGGAGACAAGTTAGGTCCTCACACCTGGGGGTGGGGATGCTATGGGCATCTCGTGGGTAGAGGCCAGGGATTCTGCTGAACACCCTCCAGTGCATAGGACAGCCTCTCACAGCAGATTGTAGTCCTGCCCCAGGTGTCAACAGTGCTGAGGTTGAGAAACCCTGCTTCAGGGTATAAGAAGCATTTCTGTATTTTAGCACATAGTAGGTGCTAGGTAAGTGCTGACTGCTATTCCTAACAACCAATGGAGTTTTCAGGCTTCTCCTTCACCAGCAAATCCCGACCACTAATCCCGTGCTCTGCCCACCTCAGTTCAGAGAAAGCAGTGGCTTTCCAACCCATCCAAGTGCAAGCTTCAGTCAGGCAGGTCCTCTCTCTCCCCCAGTGACTAGGGTCTCCATGTAGGTGGGACCCCAGGACCAGCTGGTGTGGGGCTGGGCAATGCTTGGCTCATAATAAGTCTGTACCAGTGGCCACTCTGCTCCAGGCATGAGAATATAGCAGAGAGTAAAGAAAGACCAAATTCTTGTCTTCATGGATCAGAGACTTGAGTGGGGAAAACAGAAAACAGAGAAGCATCTCTACCAAAAATTTCCATCAGTGAAGGGGGGTCTAAGGCGATGGGGTGGAGGGGATGCTGCTGTTCAAGGTTGAGTGTTACGTCTCTTCCTTGTTGGAACCCAAGTAATGAGAATGAATGCTGAATCCTATTTTACACCTCAAATATGTCATTTTTATTTGTCAGTTGTACTGTACCTCAGTGAAGCTCAAGGGGGAGAATAGATGTTGAATGAATGAATGAATTTTCCCAAGTCTGAACCTCACAGAAAATACTGTGGCTGGTTCCCAAAGTCTGATACAAGTATCCTCAGATGTTAAGCCTGGTAATTTTAGACAGCACACAGAGGAACATTTTCTACTTTATTTTCTATTTTATATATGTATGTTAAATGAAATTTGGTTCGATAAGTAAAGAACACATTCTCGGTGGTATGACAGTGATGTAAAATTTTTAAATAAATAAGGTTTAAAAGGAAGACTATTGAAAGAAAACTATTAATTAAGTAATAGAAACATAATCCAGAGATAGGGCAAACGTGGTAACAAAGGACTGTGCATGGTTGAAATTTCAGAATCAGACACCATATGTCTGCGCTAACAAGGATAGAAGAAGAAGCTCCAGATCTCTAAGGGTGCGTTTTGGAAATATTAGAGCACCAATCTTTCCCCAATTCCAGAAAACAAGAAGCAAAGGGCTCACAACTTAGAAGAGAGACTTTAAAAACAGGTATAAGATGCCCCCTTGGCCTAGCAGGTGTAAACGTGGACTCTTCATTTCAATAATGCTCCCTCACTTGGTGCTGGCCCTTGGCCAGGGTGGGAGGGGGTGTTGTTTCCAGGTGAAGAAGAGGTGACACAAATAATTGAAGCTTTGCTGCTAGGAGGAGGCAGCAGGGAGGCCAGGGAAGGCTACGTGAAGGATGTGACATCTGAGCTGGTACTTCAGGGAGAGCTTGGATTTCAACAGGTGTGGGAGAGGGGGTGGGGCTCAGGCACAGAGCAACCCAAGGGTGTGGCTGGGCAGATGGCTTTTCCTGGCTTAGTGGTGTGAGAGTCAAAGGAGGCTGGAGGGGTGCAGGGGTGGACGTGAAGGGCCTCGAAGGCCAATCCCGGTGGCTGAGGATTGATCTGGTGGGCAATGGGGAGCCACAGATGGTGCTTGAGCATGAGAGGATCCTCCTTTTGATTGATTTGTTTTAAAACACATCAGTGAGGTCGGCTTTAGCTCAAGCAGTTACTTTGTCATGGCAGAAAATAAAACACATTAGTGCTTACTGAATTTTTTAAGGCTGTGAATTTTTTTAGGGGTGTGGGGCATGGCCTCATTCGTGACCGGCTGGATGAGGTTCCAGGGAGCAGGGGAGGAGAGAAGAGGGTGCCATCCCAGTTTCTCTGCCCTCAGAGATGGAAGGAGAACCAAGTTAAAGGGTCTGGAGATGAGCAGTCACTGAAAGTAGGCTTCCTGGCCATGTGACCTTAGTCAAGTGCCATGACCGCTGTGAACCTCCATCCCACACAGATAAAATAAAGAAGACCACAAGATGAGGTGGTGGTTACAGGGCGTTCGGCCTCCTGCTTGGCACACAGCTTAGTCTGGACAAACTTCAATACTTAAGTCTGCCATTTGATTTGGGCTATCTTAGAGGGTCTCACCCAGGACAAATCCTCCCCCCAGGGGACATCTGGCAATGGCCGGAGATAATTTGGTTGTCACACTGTGGAGGGAGAGGTGCTGCTAGCGTCTAGTTGGTAGAGGCCAGGGATGCTGTTCAACACTCTACAGTGCGTAAGACGTCTCCACCCCAGAGAATGATCTGGCCCCAAATGTCAACAATGCCGAGGTTAGGACACTCCGGGTTACCTTGATTCTAAAAGGCCTGTGGGCCATTCAGGGAGACACCCAGGAGGCAGCAGGGCCCAGTGTCTCTGAGTCACCTGATTGGGCAGACAGTGGATGCCCTAGAGTGGGTCAGTGAGGTCACTCGGGGAGGGAGGAGGATATTGAAGAAGGTGGGGAGCCAGCAGCTGCATTAGGGAGAGGACAGGCACAGGCCTGGCCCTGGAGGTGGAGACAGCCATATATGGAAGTTTAAGGAGGAAGAGTGGCAATAGGTATCAACACCTGTGCCCAGAGGTCAGGGAGCCAAAGCCCCAGAAAGGGACAGGATTATGAGATTAGCAAGTCACCAGAGTCCTCACCCTGGTGGCAGCCAAGATCCCAGTGAACTAAGTCAGAGTGAGAGGGTAAGAAGTGGAGGTGGTGGCTGGATTAAGAAGGTGGTACCAGAAAGACATCTGGAAGTGGGAAAAGGTGGAGCATGGCTGGGGTGAGGGAAGGACTTTTGCCGGGGCCCCAGAAGCACACAGCAGACTTTTAGAGGCAGAGATAGAGATCGAGGTAGAGGCAGAGATCAAGGTAGAGGTAGATATAGAGGTAAAGGTAGAGATAGAGGTAGAGATAGAGATAGAGATAGAGGTAGAGATAGAGGTAGATATTCCATCATACACTGTTCAAGGGAATGTAAAATGGTGCAGCTGCTATGGAAAACAGTTCGGTGGTTCCTCAAAAACAGAAGCATGCACCTACCATGTGACCCAACAATTCCACTCCTAGTATATAGCCAAAAGAATTGAAAATGGGGACTCAGACAGATGCATGCACATGTGTGCTCACAGCAGTACTATTCATGATCGCCAGAATGTAGAAACAGTCAAGTGTCCATCAGCGGGGGAAAGAATGAGCAAACGTCCATCCACATGATGGAATAATACTCAACTATAAAAAGGAGTGAAGCAGCCTCAGCTGGTGTGTCTCAGTAGATTGAGTGCTGGCTGTGAACCAAAGGGTCACTGGTTTGATTCCCAGTCAGGGCACATGCCTGAGTTGTGAGTCAAGTCCCCAGCAGGGGGAGCACAAGAGGCAACCACACACTGATGTGTCTCACCTTCTCTTTCTCCTTCCCTTCCTCTCGAAAGAAAGAAAGAAAGAAAGAAAGAAAGAAAGAAAGAAAGAAAGAAAGAAAGAAAGAAAGAAAGAAAATAAGATGAAGCACCCACACACTACAACATGGATCAACCTCAAAAACATGCTTAGGGAGGAAACCAGGCAAAAAAACACATAGCGTGTGACTCCAGGCAAAACCATAGAGACAGAAAGTAGATTGGTGGTTGCCAGGGGCTCGCTAGGGGGATGAGGGGTGAATTCCAAACTCAGGGAAAAGGGGTATGAGGTCTCCTTTTGAGCTGATGAGAAAAATTGGAACTAGATAGAAGTGATGGTCGCCCAACATTGTGAATGTACTAAATGCTACTGAGTTGTATACTTTAAAATGGTTAACTTCATACGATGTGAATTTCACTTCAATAAAAAATAAAAAGAGGGAGTTCTGGCAGGAAACAGAACACTCCAATGGGGTAATTTGAATAGAGTTTGATAAAAGCACTGTTTTCAAAGGGATAGTGCAGCATCCTAGGGGCTAGGAACAGCCAGGCCCATCCCAGCCCTGGGGGCTCAGGCCTGGGCCCAAGAGGCCGTGGTATTAATAGTTCCTGGAACCTGGACCAGATAGGGCTATGTGGGAAAGACTGCCTGGCAGAGGCTGTGAACCTTCAGTCTGGGGACACTGCCAGCCTGCCTGGACCGTAAAAGAAAGGAGATGAGGTACAGACATCCTGACCTCACTGTCCTCCCTCCCTCCAATGACTGCTGTGGCTCCCCATTGACTCCCCATTGACTGGACCCAATCAGAAGCCACAAGGCAAAGGAATCTGTTGAGTGGTCCACAAAAGTCATCCTCCCAGGACATAAAATATAAAGCAGAAGGGCTAGAGGCAAGACAGGAAATACCAGAAATTTGAAACAAAGACTAGAGCAGTTCAGAAGCGTGGGGTGAATGGGGGAGAAAACAGCCCCTTCCAACTCATTACCCACCACTCTCTTGCTCAAGTCCCACAAACCAGCCACTTGGGGCCATTTTTCCCAAACCCACCAAGGCCATCTCTGTCACCTTTGCATATGCTGTTCCCTCTGCTTAAAATTCTTTTTCCTCTCACCTGCCCAGCTAACTCCTACTTATCCTGCATGTCTCAGCTCAAGAGCCATTTTCTCTGAGGGTTTCCCCTCTCTCGGCTGGCTGAGTTCAGCCCGTACTTGATGCAGCCACACCTCCTGGGCATCCTCAGTCTCAGCAAAATTGCTCTTGGGATGATTTGTTTAGCAACTGTACCTGGATGGGGCTATGAGCTCCATGAGGATAGGCAGGGTCTTTCACATACCCTGTTTTTTTCCCCAGCCTGAGCAGGTGAAGAGCACATATTCCTTCAACAAACATCGAGTTCACAGAGAGTACCAGGTGTGGTTTACACTGAAAAAAGAGGTCACATTCCTGCTCTCTGGAAATTACATAAAGCACAACTAGAAAACACATAACAAAAGGGGGTATTCTACATGATACTACGTACTACGGAGGAAAGTCCAGCAAGATAAGGAAATGAGGGTGGGCTCTCTAAGAAGGTGATATTTGAGCAGAGACCAAAAGGGGGTGAGGATCTCTGGAGAAAGAGAATTCCAGGCACGGGGCACAGAGACCAGGGAGGCTGGAACAGAGTAAGCAAGCGGGAGAGTGGGAGGAGACGAGGGTAGGGAGGAAGCAGCACCGTTCACATAGGGCCAGAAGGGCCACAAGGAGGACCTAGGGTTTTGGACATCAAAGATGGCTGAAGTCCGAATGGTCTTCTACCCTCAGCAGTCCAACCTCGATCTTTTGGACACAGGCCTCTGCGAAAGGAAGGAGCCACAGATGGTCTGAGCTTAGGAGGATGGGGCGGGACTTAGGCTTTAGCAGACTCCCTCTGGTTGCAGTACTGTGAACCAGCTGAAGGGGGCACAAGAGCAGCAGGCGGTGGCCGCAGCCTTGGACCTGAACAGCAGCAGCAAGGTGCTGAGCATTCTGAAGGGGGGTGGAATTTGGAATTTACTTTAAAGGTGGAGCTGATGGAATCTTCTGACAGATTGAATGTGGTTGTGAGATGTTAATCTAAAAATAAAAAGGTCTCCCTGGCTGGTGTAGCTCAGTGGATTGAGCGCAGGCCTGCGAACCAAAGGATCAGAGTTCGATTCCCAGTCAGGGCGCACCCCTGGGTTGCAGACCAGTTCCCAGCAGGGGACAAAGGAGAGGCAACCGTACATTGATGTTTCTCTTCCTTTCTCCTTCCCTTCCCCTCTAAAGATAAATAAATAAAATCTTTTAATTTTTTAAAAAATAAATAAAAATAAAAAGGTCTTTCAAGGTGAAAGGCAACAAACATCTATCTGAGATCAATAAGAATAGCTATTCGGGAATCATTAATTTAGGGAGAAGCCCAAAAAATGATCCGATTAGAAAACAAATACAGGGGTGTTTATGAGAAAGGGAAGGAGAACAATTACATCTAATGGGAGGAAGGCAATTCTTCTGGTGCTGATAACATTAATATAGTGATGTTAATTCTAAACAATGTTTTTTACTTTAAGTCCGGTAGTCATCAGGCCAGTAGTCGTTATATCTGCTTTCTTATTATCTTTGCAAACATTTCTTTGGGGCACAAGGTGCTTTAGGCCCAGCCCACAGGTCATTCTGCTGTTTCAACATTCCAAATGTCTGAGGCACGAGATGTGAGAGGCGGTTCCTCTGGAATGGCAGCTCCGGCTCCATTTTAAAGTGGCTCCACTTCTCTATCTCTTACCTATCCACGTGCCTATCTGTTTATCTATTCACAGAGAGAAGAAAAGTCACCGGTGACTGCAAGGTTTTTGGCGTGCGTCACATTAGGCTGGTACTTTTCAATGGAGAACCAGAGAAAAGAAAAAATGGGATAGAGCCCTGGCGGGTGTGGCTCAGGTGGTTGGAGCGTCATCCCATACAGCAAAAGTTTGGTTGTTTGGCTCCCAGTCAGGGTAAATACCTAGGTTGCAGGTTCGACTCCCAGGCAGGGAGTGTATGAGAGGCAAGCAATCATTAATGTTTCTCTCTTCTCTCTTTCTCTCATCAATAAATGTTTGGGGTTTTTTTTCCCCTCTTTTTTAAAGATTTTATTTATTTATTTTTAGACAGAGGGGAAGGGAGGAAGAATGAGAGGGAGAGAAACATCAATGTGTGGTTGACTCTCCTCTTCCCAGCACAGGGAAACTTGTCCTGCAACCCAGGCATGTGCCCGGCCTGGAAATCGAACCAGCGACTCTCTGCTTCGTAGTCCAGCACTCAATCCACTGAGCCACACCAGACAGGGCTGTTTGGTTTTTGTTTTTGTTTTTAAGAAAAAAAGGGATAGAGAGAAAGATAGCAAATGAGGCAGAAAGGAGGCATGGAGGGGAAGGCAGACGGGGGGAGGGAAAATGTACAAGAAGGAGAGAATTCCTGAGGGAGGACAAGGATGATAGCAATGGAGAGCCAGGTGGGTGCAGGGAGGAGAGGCCTGGTCCTCAGAAACTAAGGAGAGAGATGGAGGTGGAGAGGTGCTCCCCTAGAAAGTGTGGCAAGTAAGGATGCTGCAGGGAAGGAATAAGGAGCTAGGAGGACCAAGGCTCGAGGACTTCGCCCTCCACGTGGGAAATGACCCCTCTCGCACCTGGGCCAGAAATCCTGATGGTCAGATCATTCTAGAGAAGGGAAGATAGGTAAAGTCTAAATTGCCCGGGATTCGCAAGTAGGATGAATTCACAGGAAGGGACTGGGAACCTAATTTAGATAAGGTGATCAGGGCTAGGCTTCTAAGAGGAAATAATGTTTAAGTAATCTCTGAATCACATAGGGAGACCTGAATTGGAGCATTGCAAGCAAAGTAAGTCTCAAGTGCAAAAGCCCTGGGGCTGAATGAGGGTGGCACCCTCGAGGAGCAAGAGGCCAGTGGACTAGAGTGAGGAACCCACTAGAAGAGGAGCTCAGAGGATTGGTGAAAACCAGATCATGATGGTTCTAGTGTATACAAGGCAGAAATGAGAGGAAAGGGGAAAGGGTGCCCGAGCAGCGGGGCCAGCTGGAACCAACACCTGGGGGCGAGGAAGTACCTGGCCCATGCCTGTTTGGGGTGCAGGAAGTCAGCCTGCCTCCGGCTGTGCTGATATAAACTGTACAGCAAAGAAAAGGAGTGAGCAGGTTGGGGCAAAAGCGACTTCCAACAGGGGACCAGTTGTTGCGGTTTGTGACCACAGGCCACCCAGTCTGATTCAGCAAGATTCTGTGTTGTCAGAGGTCAACTCCCCAAAGAGCAAAGCAGCAAAGCAGGGGACCTACCCTAGGAATCTCTCCTCCTCACTAGCTCCCAGAGGGGTTAAGCTTCAGGAAACTTCTCAAAAATGCTAGCAGGCTGGGTTAAGTCACCAATTGCTGTGTGACTTTTGGCAAGTTACTCCACCCCTCTGAATGTCAGTTGGCCACTTTTTTGTTTGTTTGATCCATCTGTAAATCAAAGGCCCATCCTCTGCCTACATGACCATGGTCACTCTCCACAGTAAGGCAGTGACTCTGGTCATGGTCACTTATAGAGAAATGGTGTCTCAGAAGGAGGAACTCACTTGCCCAAGTTGGGAGCTCAACCCAGATCTGTCGGATTCCAGCAACGGTGAGGCTTTCAGGGACCCAAGCCTAGAATCCTCTATAGCAAGTGTCTGGCACCCAGTGGTCACTAAGCAGGCGGGCACTATTCTTATGGTCATTAGCCTTAGGATGGTGTGGGACCACCTCTCCCCTCCCAACCCTAGTTTCCTCAGCTGCAAAACAGAGACTTAGAATCCTCCACATAGAATTCTCTCCTTACTGGCTTTGGAAAACGTCAGACACATAAAGTGTGTAAAAATAAGTGATGGGCCTTTGGCAATTCCTTAAAAAGTTAAATGTATAGTTATGACATAACCCAGCAATTTCTCACCAAGACATAGGCCCAGAAAAATTGAATATGGTACTCAAACAAGAACAGGCACACACAGGGGCATAGCAGCACTAGTCACATTAGCCTGAAGTAGAAACAACCCAAAATGTCCATTATGCAGCGACAGAAAGGTCGATATAGTACTGGAAGTCCTAGTCACAGCAATCAAAGAAGAAAAAGAAATAAAAGGCATCCAAATTGGAAAGGAGAAAGCAAAACTCTCATTGTTTGCAGATGACATGATAGTGCATATAGAAAATACTATAGACTAAAAAAAAAAAGGAATGAAGCCATAAAAAGGAGTGACGCACTTACACCAGGACCTGAATGAACCTTGAAAACATTATGCTGGGTGACATGAGCTAGACACAAAAGGACCCACCTTGTATGGTTCCTTTTATACGAAATGCCCAGGGTAGATAATTCTTAAAGACAGACAGCAGATTGGCGGTTCCCAGGGCACAGGGGATCAGGGAATGGAGAGTGATTACTTAATTGATATTGAGTTTCCATCTAGGGTGATGAAAATGTTCTGGAAGCCTGAATTGTACGTGGGATCTCCCTGACCTCAAGCAGGTTCCACTCCTCTGCCAGAGAGCCGTGCAGGTGACGCACACCCACAGTGAAGTCACCACCCTTGAACACAGGTGACTCAGCAAGAGGGCAGGTAGCAGAACCCAGGATATTGGACAGTCTGACCTGGTTCTTCCCCCTGGCCCAGAAGCACCCAGTCATGCAGGCCCAGAGTTTAGAGGCTGTCACAGGGTGTCAAACTTATTTTCACCGGGGGTCACATCAGCCTCCTGGTTGCCTTCAAAGGACCGAATGTAATTTCAACTCCTTAACTGTTAAGGAGTAGTTACACATACATAATCCTAAAATTATTTCAGCCCTTTAAAGGCTACCGCCAGGCTGATGTGGCCCCCAGTGAAAATGAGTTTGATACCCCTGGTTTAGAGAGAAAATCCTCTGTTATTTTCACTTCTCTGTGCTCAGCCTTGTGCTGATACTCCAAGAAGACTCAGCAATGGAGCCAGCACTCAAGGAGCTCCCAGTTTGGAGAGGATGGAATTGAACAGAGACATTCCCAGCCTCTAAGAGTCAGGAAGGAGCCTGAAGCTGGGAAAGCCAAGCGGAGAAATACAGAGAAGTGAAGACCTTCTAGAAAGAGGAATATAGGAGATGGGTTTTGAAGAATAAATAGGAGTCCACCCGTTCAAATGAAAAGGCTTGTGAGTATTTTACATACACTCATACTTTATTAGTGGGAATGCAAGTGATATAAGAAAATGAAAAAGTTTGTTAATTTTTTACACACTTGAATATTTTACTAGTGGAGAAGAAAATGAGTGATATCTGGCAAAATTATATATGAATTTATACAGTTGCAGGAATATATCCCAATGATTCTTCAGCAAAAATAAGAAAAGATGAATGAACAAGGCTTTTCATAGCAATGCTATTTAAGGTATCAAAAAACTGTAAATATCCTGTATGTCCATCGATAGGGGACAAGTGAATAAATCATAGCACAACCACACTCTGGAGTACTATGCAGCTGTGAAAAGGAATAAGAAAGATCTCTGTATACTAGAAACAGTATTAAGTGAAAAAACAGCAACTTGGATTCATATATATATATATATATATATATTTATTTTAATTAAAAGCTAGACCATGAAAACTTATAAATGGTGGCCTCAGGAAGAGGCAAAAAACATGATGGAAGGCACAGGAATAGAAGCTAGATATCTCTCTGTATACTATGTTTTATAGATTTGACTTCGAAACTATGTAAATATCTTACATAGTTCTAAAATAGTATTATATAAAATATAGGGGTTGGGCCCTGGGCCCTGAGCATATCTTCCCCAACCAGACTGAGGAACTAGGGCCACCCCAGGGCCCTACAGAAGGCACCAGGACTGGAACAGTGAGGAGACTGAGGAAGAGCAAGAGGAAACTGGGGCAGGTCCAGCCGGCTATGCCTCCCAGCCCCTGAACCAAGATCCTGAACCACAGGAGGTGGAGCTGGCGCCAGTGGGAGTTGAAGAAAGATGTAGTTGTTGATATCCAGGCTTGGATCCAGGCCCTGGGGCTTCACTTACCAGACCCACCATTAGAGAGTGACGATGAAAAAGAGGAGGGAGGTACAGCATTGAGCAACCACGGCTCTATTCCCATGGACCCAGAATGTGTACAGCTGGTGGGAGGGACAATGTCTGGAGTAAGGCTGCCTGCACCAGGAGTTCCTGCCTGGGCTCGGGAGATATCAGGCGCCCAGTGGGAAGACATGGTGCAGAAGGCTCTCCAAGCCCAGCAGGCATCCCCTGCCTGAAAGTGACCATCTTGAGAGCTGCCTTACCTGCCAGCATTCCAGACTGGAAGCAGCACAGGACTGAACGCAGCCCTGGTTGTAATGTGCATCTCCATTGTCCCCATCTCCCTTTCCACATCAAGCCAAACCAGACTTCTTCCCAGAGACTCACCTTATTTATTCAGTTCTGTATGTATGGGGACACTGGCCTAAGCCCAGCACACCACAGCAGGTACCACTCTCGAGAATAAAGCACCCTGTGTACCCAGCCAAAAAATAATAATCCCCTCAGTTCTCACCCACTAGGATGGCTATTATAAAAAGGAACTAGCAAGTGGTGGTGGGAATAAGGATAAAGCGGAACCCTTGTACATTGCTGGCGGGAACAGTCGAGCAGCAGCTGCGGGAAACAGTAGGGAGGTTGCCTGAAAAATTAAACGTACAGTGACCATATTATCCATCAATTCCACTTCTGGACATATACCAGAAATAAGTGAGAGCAGGAACTCAAACATATTTGCTCCCCTGCGTTCATAGCAACGCTACTCACAATAGCCCAGAGTAGAAACAACCCAAATGTCCATCAACAGATGAATGGATAAACAAAGTGTGGTCCACCCATATAATGAAATATTATTTATTCTTTAAAAGGTAGGAAACTCTGACACATGCTTCAACATGGATGAAACGTGAAGGCATTTTGCTAAGCAAAAGAAGCCAGTCACAGAAGAAGAACACGATTCCAGTTATTTGAGGTCTCTAGAGGAGTCAAATTTGCAGAGAGAGGAAGTAGATGGTGGGTGTCCGGGGCTGGGGCAGGGGAAGCTCGAAGTTAGTAGTCAGTGGGGACAGAGTTTGAATTTGGAAGATGAAAAAGTTCCAGAGATGGACAGTGAATGGCTGGTCAGTAATGAGATTGCATTCCATGCCAGTGAAATGTACACTTAAAGATGGTTAAGTGGTAAACTTTATGTCATGTATATTTTACTGCGATAAAAAAGTAATGTGGTATTACCTCACTTGAATGACTCAGTTACTCTCAACTGCATTTGTTATAGTACGATATATCAGAGATATTTTTAAATGGAAGGGGGGAAGGAAGAATGAGGTTAATTTTTTGATCATAATAAAAGGTTGATGATAACAATTTTGACAACATTAATTCTGTTATTTGAGATGTGTTTTAATCATGCAGTGACACATTTCAGTAAACTCATGGGATCACAAATATGTATGTAGGAAAGGAATCTCATTCTTTACCTTGGGAGAATGTAAACGAGCCCAACAGCTATTTTGGAAGCTAGAGGGAAGGAAGAACCAAGCATTTGCCTTGCCCTTCCCATGTGAATTGCACCATTGGGACCAGGTGGCAGATGAGAGGATGTTTCTCTCTCCAGAGGTACCCTAGCTAATAAACGAAGAGACAGTATCATTCTGACATCACTCTGTTGTAGCTTCTAATGAATTACTAGGTCTCGACGATGACCAGCAACGTGAGAGAACGTTGCGGAAGAGAGTCAGTGGGTGGACGGCATGGAGAAACAAGGTGGCTCAGGGGTTGGCACATGTCCACTGGATGACGGATGTAGGTGGGGGTTCATTACACAATATTCAGAATGTGTTTGAAATTTACTATTTAGAGAAAAATGTTTAAAGTCCTTTGCCTTGTGTCATTCTATTGAAACAGGGCAATGACAGCTAGGAGCCTGTAGGTCACAGGTTGCAAACACAGGGCCCGCGGGCCGAATCCGGCCCTCCACCTTGTTTTATCTGGCCTGGCATCTTGTTTCTACCTGGCGGCAGTGCCGAAATCCTTGCCCCTAGTTAAGGAGTAGTTACATTTATACAGTCCTAAAATTACATTCGGCCCTTTGAAGGCCACCGAGAGGCTGATGCGGCCCCCGGTGAAAATGAGTTTGACACCCCTGCTATCGGTGCTGGGTAATTAAGTCCCAGGGAGTGCCAATATCTGCTCCCATTTACCCCACCCTCGGTCCTGGCCTCTAGCATACTGACAAGGGCTGAGCTCATGATTTCGCTATAGTATCCAGTGTCCTCAGTTACAAAACTCCCATCTCTCCTGTTCCGGGACCAGGTGTCCTAGAGATTAAATCTTACCTCTACTCTCCCAGAAAGGTACAACTTCAGTCAACTTCTACCCACCAGGGACTAGAATAGCCCCAGCTGGAGGCTGTGGGATTGACTGCTCACACCATGACTTGCTTTTCCCTTTGGAAAATTAGGTTCAGCCAATTCTGGAGCTGGCCTGCTCTGGCTTCAGTGATTTGGCTGAGGTTCCAGACTGGCTTAAGGCCCAACCCTAAGGCCCAGCTGGCTGCTGAGGGGCCTGGGCCAGTAGGGAAGCCTGGGGTTGGACAAATGCCCCAGCTGCAGAAATAATACATGACCAGAATGTGGGAGTCTGGTCATAACAGATTATCCTGTGGGCTGGACCTCTGCTGGGGAAGCTGGAGCAGGTGGGTAGATTGGCAGAAATGACTCCTCACTCACAGAATGCATTCCACATGCTAGCACAGTTTTAGCTAGTTTAACTCCCACAGTAGCCCTGTGAGGCTGGTACTATTGTCCTATTTTAGAGATAGACAAAATAAAGGATAGAGATTAAGCCACTTGGTCCAGCTAGTAAGCAACAGACCGAGAACTGAATCTGGGTAGGCTGGCTGAGCATGGGCTGGCAAACTTTAAGAGGCCACATAAAAATAATTGTACAACAGTTTGTATATAAAGCTTGATTAAAACCCATTTTGAAAAAAATTTTAAAGGCTACATGAATTTGAACTAAGTGAAATTACTATTCCGAACAGATGTCTACACCCCAATGTTCACTGATACATTATTCACAACAGCTAAGACATGGAAACAACTTAAATGTCCATCAATGGATGAACAAATATAGAAGAGATATATGTGTGCACATGTGTATATATGTGTATGTATATATGTATATATATATGAATATTATTCAGCCATCAGAAAAAAAGGAAATCCTGCCATTTGTGACAACATGAATAGAAACCGAGGGCATTTTGCTAAGTGAAATAAGTGAAACAGAAAAAGACAAAAACTGTATGATCTCGTTTACATGTGGAATCTAAAAATAAAATCAACTCACAGAAACAGAGAGTAGAATGGTGGTCGCCAGGGCCTGGAAGATGCTGGTCAAAGGGTGCAAACTTCTAGTTACAAGGTAAATAAGTTCTGAAAATCTAATGTACAGCTTGGTGACTACAATTAACAATCCAGTATCATATGCTTAAAATTTGCTAAGAGAGTAGATCTTAAAAGTTCTTATCACACACAAAAAAGGTAACTGTGAAGCGATAAATGTGTTAACTAATCTTATTGTGGTATGCATTTTGCAATATGTACACATATCAAATCAACTCACACTGTACACCTTAAACTTACACACTGTTGTATGTCGATTATGTCTTACAAAGCTGGGGAAAGGGAGAAGTCACACAGTAAGAAATATTTTCAGCTTTGCAGACCAGATGATCTCTGTTGAATCCACTGAATTCTGCTGTTATAACATGAAAACAGTCATAGGCAATGTATAAACAAATGGGAAAAATGTATTCCAATAAACCTTCATTTTACATAAACAAATTGTGATATATCCATACAATGGAATATTATTCAGCCATAAAAAGGATCAATTCATTATTTTTTTAAAGCACTGATTCATACTATAATGTGAATAAAACTCAAAAACATTATGCTTGGTAAAATAATAAAAGCCAGACAGGCCCTGGCTGGTGCGCCTCAGTTGGTTGGAGCATCATCCCCTAGCCAAAGGGTTGCGGGCTCAGTTCCTGGTCAGGGCACATGACTAGGTTTCAGGTTTGATCCCCGGTGCAGGCACATACGTGAGGCAACCTGAGGCAACCGATCAATGCTTCTTTCTCTCATCAGTGTTTCTCTCCCTTCCTCTCTCCTCTAAAAGCAATGAAAAAAAATGTCCTCAGGTAAGGATTAAAAAAGTAAAATAAGTCCTGGCTGGTGTAGCTCAGTGGATTGAGCACAGGCCTGCGAACCAAAAGATTGCAATTCGATTCCCAGTCAGCACACGTGCCTGGGTTGCAGGCCAGTCCCCAGCAGGGGATGCACGAGAGGCAACCATACATTGATCTTTCTCTCCCTCTCTCCTTCCCTTCCCCTCTAAAGATAAATAAATAAAATCTTTAAAAAAAGAAAAAATCATCTGCACATAAAAAAAAGTAAAATAAAAATGAATGCCAGACACAAAATGTCACATACTGCATGATTCTGTTTATACGAAATGTCCAGAAGAGGCGAATACATACAGAGAGTGGATCAGTGATTGCCAGGGACAAATAAACACTGGAAAATGACTACTTAATGGGTACAGGGCTTTACTTCAGGTTGATGAAAATGTTTTAGAACTAGGTAGAGGTGGTGGTTATACAACATTGTGAATGTACTATATGACACAGAAGTTTATACTTTAAAATTTGTTCACTTCATGTAAGATAAATTTCACCTTGAGGAAAAAAAAAAAAACATTGTTCTTTCTTTCCACGTTGACAGCTGATCCATTGGCTGTAGTTTGCTGACTCCTGCTGTACAACATCTCTTAACAAAACCCGGAGCTGAATGAGAAAACACAGGCATGTAAAATCTAGCTTAGCCCTGGCCAGGTGTCCCAATTGGTTGGAGCATTGCCCTTGTACACCAAAAAGTTGCAGGTTAGTTCCCAGTCTGGGCAAATACCTAGGTTGTGGGTTCGGTCCCTGGCCGGGGCGTTCAGGAGGCAACTGGATCAATGTTTTCTCTCTCTCTCTCTCCCAACCCCGCTTCTTCCTCTCTCTCTAAAATAAATAAAAACAAACCCTTGGGTGAGGGTTTTTAAAATCTTAACTCGAAGCTCTACACACAGCAATTATTATTATTACTATTAATTATTAGAGTCTTCATTATTATTACATTACTGCTACCAAACTGAATATTATTAACTCTGACCTTGGCTCCAAGCCCAGCCCTTCTCCAAGTTCCTTCTCCTCTGGCCTCTGGCCCTGATAGCAGCCTCACTTCAGATCCAGGGCCCAGGGCTCTGCCTGTCTGTGCCAATGCTACTTCTGCTAGGGCTGTCCCCAGGCCCTAAACAGTGGCTACTCTCAAAAGAACCCTTGGCCTGTCTGCAACCGGGAGGGGCCTTGACCTTTCCCTGGCAAGTGGCCTCACGAGGTGGGAGAAAAGTGATTCACCCTTGGAGCCTTAGCCTTTCTGCTTCCTCCCAGGCCCAGCCTAGCCCAGGTGCCTGTGTGTTCATGTATGTGTGCACATGTGTTTCACGGCCCGATCCCAAACTGACCCCACATCCTCAGTCAAGCCTTTCATGTACTCAGCAATCCCTCCCTGCCACCCACTTGGTCCTCAGCCTGTGCTGGGCATTTCTGGGCACTCTAAGAGGACTCTGAATCTCCTAGTCTCAGGGAGACAGAACTGGACAAAGAAACTCCCAGCCCTGAATGGACAGGTCTGGGTTGAAAGGAGAAGCCCTAGGCTAGGGAGCCAGGAAAAGAAAACGGGGCACCCAGGGGTAATCGGGGCAGCTTCCTGGAAAAAGAGTCCTACCCTAGCAGGTCACAAATCCCAGACAGAGCCTAAGGGAAATGCTGGCCTGCCATAACATTCCCCTAATTCTAACTCAAGCCAGTCTCTGTCAACAACTCCAAGCTTTAAAAGCAATCGGCCTCTCTGACTGGCCCTTGATTCCTAGGTGAAGTTGCTCTGCAGCTAGTCGGCAAACACTTCCCCGGGGCAAAGGGTCATAATTACATTGATCTGGACCCAACAACAGGACAGTGAAAACATGCACTGGGCTTGGAGCCCTCCCCAGTTTCTAGCTGTGTGACCTTAGGTGAGTTACTTAACCTCTCTGAGCTTACCCTCCTGCTGTATAAAATGGGAATAAGATGGTTAAATAAAACCACAAGCTCCCTCCCCCCACCCCAGGCGCAATCAGTGGGAGAATCAAGATTTATAATGCTGAATCAAGGCCATTCCAGGTGGACATCAGGCTGAATCTCATGGACAGCCACCCCCACAACATCCCGGGGCTCCCCTCTGGTCTACATAGGGCCACCAGGACTAGGGCGAGATGAACGAGGCACAAAGACAGGATCAGAATTCTTGATTTTTCCTTTTACCTCTGGCTCCAGTAATCTCTGCACAGCACTGTCCCTGATCCTATCTCCATCTATTATAAAATGTTGATATTCTGTTCGTTGTGGACTTCTTGCATTCACTTTGCTCTATTAAAATATTGCTTAACTTGTTGACTGAGATTTTTGGCACCAGAGGCATCTTAAATTTTGTGCCAGAGGAGGATGTTTCACTCTCCTCATTCTAGTCCCTGCCCCGATGGACACATGGAACTCTTCCTGCACATTGTTCTACCAGGCAGAGCCCCATTCCCGTTGGAAACTGGGACTCAGAGGAGACTTCCTCGATTTTCCTGGGGAGTAGCCCCCATTTACTCCCTCCCCTAGGACCCTACTCTCTGAGCCTCCACTGTGTCCCCAAGCTTCGTGCTGGGTGATGCTGAGTCCCCAGAAGGAAGACACTGGATATCTGAGCAGGCTCCCCCTGGGGAATCCCAAGCCTGGCTCAGCCTGGGCATTCCCAGGCCCGCCCAGGGCTTGCCCTTTGCTGAGTGCCCAGCCTAGTGGGTCCCCTGGAATCTCCCCAGGCTGGTTTCAGGGTGGGAAGCACACAGTGAAGCAATTTGCACAGCACCCGAGTCACATCGAGCCCATCCCACCTGACACTCAAATAAAGGGAGGCAGGCCCACTCCTGCAGGACTCGGCCACAGCCTGGGAGAAGGGAAGGACCCTTCACTATCAACCCAGGTGAGCCAAGAAACCAGCTCCTGGGATAAAGCCAGGGTCCGGAAGGCCCGGGGCCTAGTCCCTGCTCTCGGCTACATCTGGTGGCTTTGGATCAGGAGCTGGAATTGAATAAGAAAAGACATCTCCTGATCTCCTGGGTTCACAGTGGGCCCAGCAAAAATAGTCCCCAGCCCCTATGCCCATTCTCTGCCTGATCCTGCAGTGCTGGCAGCAAAGGCAGGAGGCAGTGCCAACTTCAGGTGTGTCCTCCTCTCCCCTCCCCCAGAACATTCAGTCTTATCAGTTGGGCTGGCACCTGAGAGTCCCCTGTAGGGGCCAGCAGCAGTAACCAAATGATCAGGAAAGAGGTAAGACTTGCTGGATTGGCCTCAGTCTGCTTTTCTGGGGAATGGGCAGAGTTTGTTGGAGTCTAAACTACCTGGCCTCCAGATGCCTCCTGGGTTGGGATTGGCTTACTGACCCTTGACCTCAGCCTGCACAGGATAGGACAGGGAAGCCCCTGGGAACCATATGACCTTGACCCAGGGTACTCTGTCCCTATGCCTCCTCTGCCTCCCGCCCACAGCTCTGCAAGGGACAGCCGTATCATTCACCCCTGGACTTTGACAGTGACCAAAGACCCACTCTGCTCTCTGTGCCTGTCTCCTTCCAGCTCTGCTGAGGTCTCTGCTGAAATCAACCAGATATGCCCACCAGAAACTGGAATCGCACAGCAGCGGTCCAGGGTGTCCTCTGGATCCTGCTTGGACTGTGGCTGTGGCCGGAGCCAGGGACAGGTAGGTCAGAAGGCAGAGGCCTACAGCCAGGACGATCAATTCTACAGAAGTGTACGGCTGTCCTCTCTGTGACCAGCCCTGTACAGGGTTAAGACTGGAGACCCCAGGAGACCTCAGTCTCAAGGAACCTCCAGTCTGGGGACACAGATGCTTCCAGCTGCACGGGGTCAAGGTAGGGGGTGAGGGAAAGACCTGGGGCCAGAAGAGCAAAAATCATGAAGGCTTCCTGGAGGAAGGGACACAGATCTAGGACAGGAAGAAGACTTTTACTTGGAGAGAAACAGGAAAGGGCATTTTAGTCAGAGAGAAAAACAGAGGAATTACAGTGTGGACCGTCCACTGGAATTTCTGGGCTCATAATCCTGCTTCTCCCACTTCCTGTCTGTGTGACCTAAGGCAGGTCATTTCATCTCTCTGAGGCGACAAGGTCATCGTGAAGATTAAATTTGTTGTTCCCTAAGTCGCCTGGCACATAGTAAATGTTTAGGAAGTGTTAGCTGTTATTCAACAGCCCAGCTCTGAGCCCAGCACTTCTGGGTCCCAGTTCAGCTGCTGACGTTTCCTCTACCAGACACAGGCCCCCCTCCCGATCCCCGCACATCCTCCGGACACCGTGCCCTTTAAAATTCCCCAAACTCCAATCCACCGCCCCAAACTGTCCATCTTTCCCTTAGAATACCTAAGGACTCTGCCCACTTTTGTCCATCACACTGCCATCACCCTAGCTTTGGCACTCTTCATTGCTCGCCTCGACATTATTTCCCTCTCTCTACCTTAGCCTCCTGAAAATTCACTCTCCATGGGCAGTCAAAGGAGCAATCTTAGAACGCTCTGGTCATGAACCTGCCATGGCTCCCCAGGGCTCACAGATAGTCTAAACTCCTTAACCTGTCGTCTGTGCCTCAGTTTCCTCATTTACATGAGGATGGTGTTGGGAGTCACAGGGCTGTCAGATGGAGAGCTTTGAGAAGATGTGGAAGCAGCAGCAGGAAGCTCAGGAACAGGGGGTGCTGGGCTGCTGGGCTAATACCATCCCTTCTCCTGCAGCATCCCTGCCCTTCCTCATGGACTCTGTCATCCAGGCTCTGGCTGAGCTTGAGCAGAAGGTGCCAGTCACTGAGGCCAGCCACACCGCCTCCATATGGCAGCTGTCAACCCCCGACTCTGGTCCTTATGATCCCCTCCATCACTTCCTGCTAGAAGGATGGAGTCTCAGAGCCACCAAGTTGGATCTCCTTGCACTGAGTCCAGAGCTTCGAGGCCTGATTGAGGAGGTGGCTCAACACGATGTGCGGGGCAGGCAGGAATATGGGGTGGTACTGGCACCCGATGGCTCGACAGTGGCTGTGGAGCCTCTTCTGGCTGGGCTGAAAGCAGGGCTGCAGAGGCACAGGGTCATAAACTTGCCCTTGGACAGCACAACCACCCCTCCGGGTGCCGGAGCCACATTTCCAGATGTTGGAGCCACGGTTCCTGATGTAAAAGCCATCTCCCCAGGACTCAGGGATGCTTCTCCAGATGTTAGCTCTGCAGATGTGGAAGCTATGTCTCTAAATGTTAGATCCACAAATCTCAATGTGGGAGCCATTGTTCCAGATGTCCAAGACCCCTCTTCAGATGTCCAAGTCACCTCTCTAGATGACCAAACCTCCTCACCGGATGCCAAAGCAAAGTCTCCAACCACCGTGGACAGCCTCCTGGTGGTCACCTTGGCCAGAGACCTGGGCCTGACCTTCTTGCAGGGCCCCCAGTCCCAGAGCCACCCAGGCCTGGGAGCTGAGGGCTGCTGGGACCAGCTCTCCGTCCCCAGGAACTTCACACTCCTGACCCCTGGGGCATCACTGCTTACGACGGCCTTCCTCAATGGTGCTCTGGATGGGGTCCTCCTTGGAGACTACCTGAGCCGGGTCCCTGAGCCCCGGCCACCCCTCAGCCAACTCCTGAGCCAGTACTATGGAGCTGGGGTGGCTGGAGACCCAGGACTTCGCAGCAATTTCCGAAGGCAGAACGGAGCTGCTCTGACTTCAGCCCCTGCCCTGACCCAGCAGGTTTGGGGCGCCCTCATCCTGCTACAGAGACTAGAGCCAACGCACCCTCAGCTTCGGGGCATGAGCCAAGAACAGCTGGCACAGGTGGCCACCCTTGCCACCAAGGAGTACACTGAGGCCTTCCTGGGTGAGAAGAGCCCCCTCCCCCAAGACCCTCCCTCTCACAGAGACAGACACTCTCAGCCCCATGTGGTCGGGGGAGCTAGGACTAGGAATTCCAGAGGGGGGAATAGGGCTCTCACTGTGGGGACAGGGCAGCTGCAGAGATAAGCAAAGGCTAGATTTAGGTCTTGAAGGATGAATAGGAGTTCATGTAACAACAACAAAAAAAAAAGGTGAGGAAGCAGGCACTGCAGGAGGTGGGCTCAATACATGCAAAGGCACAGAGATTGGAATAAAAGTTCAGCAGTTGTTCCTTGCATCTTTAGGTGGGTTGCTTCACTTCTCTGAATCTCACTTTTTTCAGTGAAGTGCGGTTAATCTGCTACCTCTTGGATTTGCTGGATGGTTTAAGAAAGAAAGCAAGTAGTACACAACTAAAACATAGTAGTTGTGGGCCAAGATTCCTCTTTCTCAGCGTGGCTGTCTCTCCTAGGGCTCAGGGCGGGGCTAGCTGCAGAGTGTTGCGTCCTGGGTTGTAAATAGCCTTGAAGTCTGACCTACAATTCTTGGGGGTTTTCCTGAAGTGGGTGGGAGTCATAGCCGATAATTCCGATGGGAGTGGGATGCTGTGAGATTTAGTTAAGTTAGATCCCAAGGGAGGCCAGTGTGGTGTGAGACTGAACTGTCCCCAAATCTGGAAGGAGGCTGGGGGAATGGCCCACAGATGCGCTCTATTGGGGGTACAGGCAGCAGGAAGAGAAAGGATGACTGACCCCAGGCCTGTACGCCATTCCCCGCAGGATGCCCGGCCATCCATCCCCGCTGCCGCTGGGGTGCAGCACCGTACCGGGGTCGCCCGAGGCCGTTGCAGCTGCCTCTCGGGTTCTTGTACGTGCATCACACATACTTGCCCGCATCCCCCTGCACAACCTTCGAGCGCTGTGCGGCGAAAATGCGCTCTATGCAGCGCTACCACCAGGACACGCAGGGCTGGGACGACATCGGGTACAGGTAGGCGGGACCTGGGGGCGGGGGCGGAGGCCTGGGGCGGGGGCGGGGCCAGTTGCTAGGTGCAGGGCTTGGTGGGCGGAGCCTAACTCAGGGGCGGGTTGGACCAGAGCAAACCTGGCGGAATGGAGGAGTGTGGTGGGTGGGGCCAAGGTGGAGAGGGGCGTGGCCTAAACGAGGGTGGGACCCTCTGGGACTGGAGCCCGGCAGTGATAGGGTTAGGCCTAAGACAGAAAAGTGCTGTGAATTGGGCAGGAGCTGGACTTGAGCCAACTTTGAGAGGCTGGATAGAAAGGGGAGTAGTCAATGCCAGAGAACTAGGAGGGTTACTGGGGTGGCATCTGGTGGAGGAGTGGGATAAGGCAGGGCCAGGCAGAGACAGTGCGACCAGGCAGAACTTGGCACAGACATCGGGCTGGGCACCCCTGACGCCACACGTTGGCTGCCCCTTCTCCTCCGCAGTTTCGTGGTGGGCTCAGACGGCTACATGTACGAGGGCCGCGGCTGGCACTGGGTGGGCGCGCATACTCTAGGCCACAACTCCCGAGGCTTCGGCGTGGCCTTCGTGGGCAACTACACTGCGGAGCTGCCTGCAGATGCTGCGCTGCGCACGGTGCGCGACGTGCTTCCCAGGTGCGCGGTGCGCGCTGGCCTTCTGCGGCCGGACTACGCAGTACTTGGCCACCGCCAGCTGGTACGCAGCACCGAGTGCCCTGGTGACGCACTCTTCCACCTGTTGAGCACCTGGCCTCACTTCGAAGCGGTGAGTCCGTGATGCCTGTGCTACCTCGGCCTGAGATCCATCTGACACAAGCTCAGCTCCTGACCCTGCCTGCCTGCCCGCCCAACCTCAGCAGGCCCCTCTCTTTCCTGTAACCCCTATGCCCACTCAGCTTCAGCCAGGTCCCTAACCTTCCTCACAGCCTTTCTATTCAGTCAACCTAGTCCCCGCTTGTAAGTTGTTTTGATTGCAACATTTCCTCTGCCTGCACAACCTCAGCCTAGCCCCTGATCCAGCCAGCTTGTTGTTTGCCCAGCTTTCAATTCATCTGCCCTCCCAACCAGGGCACGGACCCTAACTCCTCCAGCAGCCCCTTTGCCCTTGCAACTTCAGCCTGGCCTGCATCACCTGTACCCATGTCACAGTGCTTCTGCCTGCACAACTTCATCCCAGCCCACCTAACCTTGGACTCACCCCTGGCCCCTACTCAAAGGACCTCTGTATACACAACAATAACCTAACCAGTGTTTCCCTACAGAAAACCCCTTTGCCTGCACATCCTCTGTCCAGTTCCTAACTGTAGGTTTCAGTCTTCTGTCTGGACAATCTCATCTCTGAGGGTGCTTGCGCAGCCCCAGCCTCCCTGACCTTTGATAACAATTCATATGCTGGAGTAATCTAGGCCCAACCAGCACAACCTTGGCCCCAGCCCCTGACTTCAATCGCCACAAAAACACCTCTACTCACACACCTGCACAATTTCGTGCTACCTGCATACTACCACTCTGTTTCATTAAGCTGGCCTGCAATTAGAGTTGTATCTACCCCCTCCCTTTCTCTTCTTCCTATACGGGGTTCTACCATAAGGAGAAGCAGCCCAGCCTCCCCCTCCCCGAAAGCCTCACACTCTCTTGTCTTTTCTAGAATGTGAAGCCAAGAATTGCCAGGAGGGCCTCTAAGATATCTAAGACGAAGCTACCTCCAGTGACCCTGTCAGCCACAGGCCTCCAATAAAGAGACTGTGGAAAGAAAGCTTGTGTCTATGCATTATCTGTGTCTGCACACATTGTCTTGGTTTGGATTTGCTCAAAAATCAAACCCTGAGACAAAAATTCCAGTACAAGTAGTTTGGGAGGTGACCCCAGGACACATCATTTGGGGAACAAGGAAGAGAGGTAGGGAAGGGAAGGCAGCCCAGAAACGGTGTCTTATGAAACAAGTTGGCACTGAGGGCACATGGAGCTCAATCCCACTGGGGACCTCTGGGAGACAGTGTAGGACACGCCCTAAAGTCATCCCACCAAAGTGGTGAAGAAACTGGAGTATTAATCTTCCAACTCCCATAGCCATTGGCTGAGGACTTCTCTTAAGGCGGTGCTAATTCTCTGGCACTTTGGGGCTGCTTGTTGCATGGGCTCCATCTGTCAGAGGAAGTCCTCCAGCAAAAACACAGGGAGGTGGGAGTGGAGCCAGAATGCAATGAGGTGGTAAATGCTCAGAGACATGGAGGAACACAAGAAGCCTCCACATGTGTGTGTAGTGTGTGGCCTGATGCAGTATGAATAAGATGGGTATATCTAAGGTGTGTGCACCTGCCTGTTACATCCAGCTCCAGAAGCGTCTTTGGCCCTCACCGAACATCTTCCTCTTCAGGATGAGTTATAGAATTTGTGAGGCCCAGTGCAAATGGAAATGCAGGGCCCCTTGTTCAAAAAGCAAGAACTTCAAGACAGCAATAGCAGAGCATTAAATCAAATGTAGTGTGGAGCCCTTCTGAGTGTGGAGTCCTGGGTGACTGCACAGGCCACATGCCCTTCAAGGTGACTCTACCCACCCTACCCTGAGGATTCTGGTCACCCGTGCCTTTGCACAAACCAATTCTTCTACCTAACATGCTTTTCTCACAGCCAGCTCCTTCTCGTGCTTCAGGTTACAAATGCACCTCCTCAAGGAGGCCTTCCTGGATTTTTCCAGCTCAAAAAGCATCACTTCTGTTCAGCCTCTCTATCCCACTCCTCCTCACCAGGTAGGATTGCCCTGCACTGAGTTCCAGGAGGGCAGGAATCATGTTTGTTTTGTTTCCCGTGGCTTCTGAGGCACCCAGCACACAGTGGGCACTCAGGAAACTTTTTTTTTAATAAAAGAAGACTCCTATTATAAACCTTCTGAAACTGATATTATCATTGTGTTGTACAAATATGGAAAGTGAAGATCAGAGAGGAAGTGACTTGCCTGAGGCCACACAGCAAGAAAAGGACCAGCTGGGACTGGAAGCCACTCATGGGCCAGGATTCTGCTGACTCTCATGTTGACTCACTTATTTCTCAGAACAGTAATTGCCTGCCTCTTTTTCACAAAAACCTTTATTAGGAAAGCGCATCAATGAGTTTTCACAACCTAACACATCCATGTAACCAGCACCCCGCTCAAGAAATAGACATATTAAATGTATGTTATGTGGCTTTCACCTCTAGTTTTTTTTTTTTAACGCTCACCTGAGAACATGCTCATTGAATCTTTAGGCACAGAGAGAGAGGGAGAAACATTGACATGAGAAACTTCTATCAGTTGCCTCCTAACCAACCCCAACTGGAACAGAATCCGCACCCTTTTGGTGTATGGGATGACGCTCAACCGACTGAGCCACCTGGCCAGGGCTTTCACCTCAATTTTAAAAGCAAAGATAAAAATCATGATCAGCTCCCAGAATCCTCCCTCATGCCCCTCCCCACTAGCCCCTCCAAAGGACATGACTTCCATACTTGTTGCATATTGTCTTGTCTACTTTGGAACTTAATATATATTGAACAATACAGTGTATAGTCTTTATTTTTCTTAGCATTGTTTGTGATTTATCTGAGTTCAGTCATTCAGTAGTTTGTTCATTCTCCTTGCTGCATGATATCAATTTACCCATTCTATGGTATGTGGACACTCCGGTTGTTGCCAGTTTAAGGCTACTACGAATAATGTCAGTGGGCATGTCTATTGGGTGAACTGCTGGGTCAGATGAGAGGCATATGGTCAATGTTTGTCAATTAGACCGAACAGTTTTCCAACTTGGGTGAATCAATCTACACTCTAACCAGCAGTGGATGAGAGTTCCAGGGGCTCCATGTTCTCACCAGCCCGTGCCCATTTTGCAGAGAAGGCAACTGAGGCTCAGAGAGGGGCATGTACTCCCTCCTGATCAGTGAGAGATTCTGGTTCCTGCTCTGTCACCTCCTCTCCCCCTGCATCCTGCCCTCACTGTGCCCTACCAGCCTGCCTGTGGGGTGGGGTGGGACAGATAGGGTCACGTGGAGTAGCGTTCGGTAGGAGGAAGCCAGGCAGTGTGCAGAAGGCTGCTGCTTCTGAGGCTGGTCAGGAAATCAAGGTAAGGGAAGGAATGAGTGTGGCCCTTGGTGGGAGGGGAGGTTTTCTGGGTGCAGAGATGAGAATGGGGAGGGGTCTGAGATAAGGGCAGCATGTGAGCAGACACAAACCAGAACTGTCACCCTCTCCTCCCCCAGGAGAATCCCCACCATGGACCCACCACCAACAAACCAGTCCTCTGAAGTCCAGCCTGCAACCCCATCCCCACTGACCTCCTATCGCTGGCACACAGGAGGAGGTGGGGAGAAGGGGACTGGTGGGTTCCGCTGGGGCCGCCTTGCGGGCTGGGGGAGAGCACTGAGCCACCAGGAACCCATAGTCAACAGCCAACCAGCTCGTCGTCGTTCGCTGTTCCGTCGTGTCCTCTCTGCGCCCCCCAAGGAATCACGCCCAAGTCGCCCCCGAATATCCAAGAGCTTTTGGGGGAGGCATAAGAGCCCACCACTGGAACCAGAGCCAAGCCCAGAAGCTTCAGGTATGTGGCTCCCCCACTCAGAGCTTGGGCCGGATGCTTGGGTTTTGTCCGCCTCCAGAGCATCAGACTTACAGACACAGGAAGTTGTGGGGAGTGCAAAAGCCCAACAGGAAGTGGCTGGGACTCAGCTGCCCTCTTCCCTCTTTCCCCCTTACCCAGGGCCTGGGGGAGGGAGGTGCGGCCAGGGGCCTGTGGGCCAGGGGGTCCACTGAGGAAGAGACAGGGAATAGGCCTTGGCTCCACCTGGTCTCTTCCCATATTCAATGTCCCAGTCCCATCCTCTCCTGCCTGTATATCCATCTCAGCCTCCTCCTGCTCTCCAGCTTTCATGTCTTAGTTTCGTCACTTCCTTTGGCCTCAGCTTTCCCATCAGTTAAATGGGAATCATGATCCCTACCTGGAAGGGAATATGATTTCTTTCATTCATTCATTCATTCATTTATTCATACATTCAAGCAGAGGTCTTTGAGCATTTACTATGTGCCAGGTCCTGATTTAGGCACAGAGAACATAGCAGTGAACAAAACAGGTGTCATTTGCTACCCTGTGAAGCTCACAGTGTAGTGGGCATGAAAGACAGTGAACAAGTATAAACGAGAAATGACAGATGGGGCTAGGTGGTGCACAGGATCTGGAAGGGTACCTTGAGCATTGGAGCTCGTGCGTGAAGCACTAGGCCAGGGCCCAGCACATTTGTAGTCCATTAACAGTGGGAGTTATCATTTCTTCCCCTAGTGGTAAGATGATAGGACAGACAGGTAATCTGGGAGGGTTGGTTCAGCCCTCCTGTTCCTGGAAGCGCATTTAATTCTCATCATTCATAGCCCCATTTTGCAAAACATCCCTTCAAATTTCTCCAGGAGTCAAGTACTGCCCACTCCACAGAATCCAGAGAGAGAGCTCTTTAACAAGCACACCTGACCTTTGCATGCTCAAGTACGGCCCATTGCTCCACACGACCCCCAGGATAAAACCCCTTCTAACTGGCACCCGAGGTCCTGCACCAGTCTCTTCCTGGACCTTCTTCTTCTCTAGCCTCTGAGTCCCCCAAACCCCTTTGTCCTTCCCTTTATTTCCCTGGGTGTTGCCACGTCGCAGCCTTTGATCAAGCTGTTCCTGCCATCAAGGCCTAGCACAAACTTAGTGACTCTGGGAGACCGCTGCACTACCACCACCCCCTACCCTGACCTTTTTCTATCCCTTTCTCAAACATTGAATATATTCCACCTTAGACTAGTTATTTATGTAAGAAAATAGGGAGCGGTCCTGTTGTTTAAGTTCTCGGACCTACACATTGAATTGGTTCAGGGAAGAATGCTTGCACCTGAGGCCCAGCTCAATCACTCACAAGCTGTAAATGTAGAAGAGTCACTCAATCTCTCTGGGTTTCAGTTTTCTCCTTGGTAAAATGGGGGTTATAATAGCCCTTTCAATGGCTTTGGAGGATTAAATGAGAGAAAGCATGTGGAGCAGTAAACACAGAACAGGTTACATAGTAGGTAGGCTAAGTCCACTACCCATGGCCAGTGGGGACAAGGCCCAGAGAAGGACCTTGCTCAGCAACTACTTGGCTGCCTGGGGTGGGGGTGAGGGGATGAAGGAAAAAGGAGGCACTTAGGAGGGAGCCCCCCAGTGAGCCTCGGGGAATGAAAAGGGTGGTCTGAGGTTCAAGGAGAACTCCCAGGTCCCCAGCATCTCCTCCTCTCCCCAGAGCCTGAGCCAGAGCCGGAGCCTCCTAGCCCTCAGATCCCTGAGGCCCCCACACCCGATGTGCCCGTCTGGAATATTGGGGCCTTCGCTCTGCTCGATGGGAGGCTGGTGCTGCTTGGGGGTGAGGAAGAGGTGAGAGAGGGCCTATGGGCCAGGGGAAGGAAGGACGGGAAAGGAGTGGGGATAATGGAAAGGTGTCTGCCTCTCCCTCGGTCTGTCTGCCTGCCTCCCCTTTCTGACTAACCACTCCTGTGGAGGAACAGGGCCCTCGCCGGTCCCGGGTGGGGAGCGCTAGCTCTGAGGGCAGCATCCAGGTGGCCATGGGGAACCTCAAGGATCCAGGTAAGTAAATGTGAATGGGGGGAGGGCAGGGGCATCTGGGAGCCTGTCAAGGTGGGGCAGAACCCGAGATGATCCCATCGCTCAACCTTCCACCCCTGACTACCCACAGACCGGACGTTTGGAAAGGCCGAACCAGAGGCTGCTGGCCCCCACCAGGTCCACAATGTTCGGGTGAGATATCCAGTGGGGGGGTGGGGGGAGAGCAAAGACTTTCAGACCCTCAGAGGTGAGAGGGGACTATTACTGGGCGATTCTGGGCAGGTCACTGAACCTCTCTGGGCCTCAATGTCTCTATTTGTCAGATGGAGCTGATGGGGAAAACCTCCCTCTCTGGGCTGTTTATGAGAAATCAATAGAGAATGCAGGAAAGCATATGATTGGTGCTTTAGAAATGGAAGCTACTGGTTGCCTTTATTATTCCTACTAATACAGCCTGATCTTATGGCTGCCTAAGCTTGTGGTCCCCCAAGACTAGCAGACCCTCCAGGACACCCTGAGGAAAAAGAAGCTGAGGAGGGGTCGCAGGGTTCTGCCCAGCTGACATTCCTCTCCCCACAGGGGCTGCTCAAGAGGCTGAAAGAAAAGAAAAAGGCCAGGTCAGAGCTAGGAGCCAATGCCTCCCGGGATGGGTAAGAGTCTCTGAGGGGCTAGAGGGGCTGGGATTCAACGTTGCCCCCTCCCCCTCATCCTGCCTATCATTCTAACCTTCAACACATACCTTCTATTTCCCCCTCTATGTTCTGCCCTGTGTCGGGCCATGCTAGGGCCACTGAAAGACCCTAGCATGGAGCCAGTTCCTCATGGAAGAGTGGGAGTAGAGTCTGACAAAATAATTCTAAAACAGGGGCTAAGTCAGTCAACATCCTGGTCTGGGAGTGTCGGGGAAGGGAACTAAGCTGAAATCTGAAGGATGGGTGGATGTTAACTAGGTGGAGAAGAGCAGGGATAGCATTGCAGGCAGAGGGAACAGCATGTGCAAAGGCCAAGAGGTCAGGTGAAGACACAAAAACAAGGCCAGTGGGACTGGAGTTCAGACAGTGAGGGATTAAGTGAAGAGAAATGAGGTCAAAAGATCAAGAGCTATACTGTGTAAGGTCATGCAGGCCACCACGAGAGGCTGGGTTGATCCTAAAAGTGATGTGCTCAAGTCCAGTTTAGGTTTAAGTCCATCCTGGCCTCTCCTCACCCTTCAGGCCATAGGGGGTGGTGGGAGGAGAAGGGAGAAACGACCCTTGTTCCCCATCCCCTCCCCAGAGCCCCCAGTGCTCTGGGCTCTCGGGAATCTCTGGCCACACTCTCTGAGCTGGACCTGGGCGCCGAACGGGATGTGCGGGTCTGGCCATTGCACCGCAGCCTCCTGGAGGAGCCCCACTGTTTCCAGGTAAATGTAGGCAACTCTTCACGTCATCCTGACCCATCCTGGCTCCATCTTGGTCTCAACTGCAAGCTGAAATCCCCCGCCCCAACAGGTAACGTGGGCAGGAGGGAGCCGCTGCTTCTCCTGTCACTCGGCTGCTGAAAGAGACCGCTGGATCGAGGACCTTCGTCGCCACTTCCAGCCCAGCCAGGTCAGTACTATGGAAAGTCAGGAGCTTGGGAGCCCAGGCCACACCCGGAGCCACAGCCCTTTCACCAACCCTGGCATAGCCCGCTCCTTAGACACTCTTGCCCACCCACACCTGTGCAACTATTCCAAGACCTTCCCCATCTAGCACCAGTCCCCTGCACGAGCCCCGCCCCTTCTTTTCACTCTGAGTCCTAGTCACACCCAAAGCTCCGCCTACCAAGTAGTCTCCAAGTCCCCACCCCGTGGCTGTTCCACAGCACCCTGTAGAACTCATCTATCCGGGAGATCATAGAACAGCTAAAGGTCTTCCGCTTGGCCACCTTGGGACCCCTGTGGCCCGACTTTCTTCCCCCGGGGGCCCAGCGATCTCCCAGGGGACATGGGCCTCGCATTTCACCTCTGGTGCCCACCACCAAGCACCCACTCCTCCCTCCACCGCTCTGGTCCGCAGGACAACATGGAACGAGAAGAGACATGGCTCAGCGTGTGGGTGCACGAAGCGAAGGGGCTGCCACGAGTGGCGGCGGGGCCGCCAGGAGTGCGCGTCGAGCTGTGGCTGGACGGCGCGCTGCTGGCGCGCACGGCCCCGCGGGCTGGTCCGGGTCCGCTCTTCTGGGCAGAGCGCTTCCACTTCGAGGCGCTGCCGCCAGCGCATCGTGTGTCGTTGCGGCTGCGCGGAGCGAGCCCAGGAAGCTCGGCTCTGGGACGCGCGACGCTGGCACTGGAGGAGCTGGGCGCCTCCGGAGTGCCCGCCGCGGGCCTGGAGCGCTGGTTCCCGCTGCTTGGGGCACCAGCCGGCGCGGCGCTGAGGGCGCGCATCAGGGCGCGGCGCCTGCGCGTGCTGCCGTCCGAGCGCTACAAGGAGCTAGCAGAGTTCCTCACTTTTCACTACGCACGCCTCTGCGAGGCACTGGAGCCCGAGCTTTCCGCGCAGGCCAAGGAGGAGTTGGCGGCTGCCATGGTGCGAGTGCTGAGGGCCACCGGGCGAGCGCAGGTGCGGTGCGGCGACTGGGCGGATCCTGTGTCCAGACTATGTGGCACCTGCGAGGGGCGGTGCTCCCTGAGGGGCGGGGCCTGAGATTCAGCCGTGAAGGTTTGGGCCTGAGCTGAGCCTCCGCCCTGAAAGGCTTAAATTTCTGCTGTGAGAGGCGGAGGTTCTGGCCTGTTAGGTGCCCCGGCAGAAAGGGCCAGGCCTGACCTGTAACTATGGGGGGGCAGGGACTGTGCCCAGGTGGGAAGGACTCGGCAAGGGCGGGGATTCCCCTTGGCTCAGTCTGTGCCCAGGCAACATGACACTGGCTATGCCCAGGCACTGGTGACAGACCTGGGCACCGCGGAGTTGGCACGCAGTGGAGGCCGTGAGGCGCTGCTGTTCCGGGAAAACACATTGGCCACCAAGGCCATTGATGAGTACATGAAGCTGGTGGCACAGGACTACCTCCAAGAGACGCTGGGTGAGCAGCGCAGGGGAAGGGGGTATGACATAGCCTGCTGGGAGGACTAGGGGATCCCAGGGAAGATCTGGGAGTCCCTGGGTAAACTGGATTCTGGCAGTAGGTGATGTCTTGGGGGTGCTGGGATCCTGGAGGAAACTGGGGACTCCTCAAGATCTTAGGTGTCCCCTCAGTAAGTTGGAGCTAGATTGGAGTCCTGGTGTGGCGAGTCCTGGTGGTCATGGCCCCGGCCCCTGTCTGGCTGTGCTGGATGTAGGGCAGGTCGTGCGGCGTCTCTGTGACTCCACTGAGGACTGTGAGGTGGACCCCAGCAAGTGCCCAGCCTCAGAGCTGCCCCAGCACCAAGCCAGACTGCAAAACAACTGTGAGGAGGTCTTCCAGAATATCATCCACTCCTACGAGTAAGAATCAGGGCTCCAGCACCTGAGCATGCCCCAGCCTCCCAGCCACTGTGCTAGTTGCCAGATAAAATACAGGGTGCCCAGTTAAATGTGATGCAATATTTGGGACATACTTATGTTTTAAAATTATTTATTTTTTAATCTGATATTCAAGTTTAACTTTAAAGTTACTTCAGAGTTTTATTTGCTAACTCTGGCAACTCATTCCCAATGTTATGCCAACTAGACCCATTAGCCTAGGATGCATTTCCTTGCCCTCTAAACACAAGTGACCACATACCCTAATTTCATGCCACCTGACCACAGTTAACATAGGATCTCAATCTTATGACCTCTAATTTAAGGTGATAGCATGCCCTCAATCCCATGACCCTTGGCCTTAATCAACCCTCTACTCCAAAGCCCATGCAACTGATCACAGGAAGCTTGGGATTCCAGTTCCTTGACCTCTGACCTGTATGCCTAATCCCATGTCACCTGGGACATCAATACCATGATTTCTGAACCTAGATGACCCTGTGACCGCATTCTATTTCATATCATGTACTCTATCTGGTACCACAATCTCATATGATAGCTAGATCCCAAGATCACAGCCTCTGTCCCCATGTGAACCTGTACCTCCAACTCCAAGATTACTGACTCCAGAAGTCACCACAGTAGCACCACCATAAATCCTGACCCCAAGCATCATTATCTCTGATGTTGCCTATCCTGGAACTCAGAATGCTGGTGACTCCTGATCCCTGACCTTAGGAGTTTGATAATCCATGAACTTTATTCCCATATACTCCCCTTTGACCATTGCCTATTCTGCCCCAGTTGGTTCCCAGCAGAGCTGGGCATCATTTTCTCAGGTTGGAGAGAAGCATGCAAGGCCCGTGGCTCCGAGGCACTGGGCCCCCGGCTGGTGTGTGCCTCTCTCTTTCTGCGGTTCCTGTGTCCTGCCATCCTGGCACCCAGCCTCTTTGGCCTGGCACCAGAGCACCCATCACCTGGCCCAGCCCGCACCCTGACACTGATTGCCAAGGTCATCCAGAACCTCGCCAATCATGCCCCGTAGGTGCTGGAAGGCTGAGGGGCAGAGTGGGGCCATAGGGATGGCAGATGCAAAACCTGACCCACTCGGTTGGACTCTGACCTAGGTTTGGTGAAAAGGAGGCCTACATGGACTTTATGAATAGCTTCCTGGAGAATCATGGACCTGCCATGCAACACTTCCTGGACCAAGTGGCCATGGTTGATGTGGACGCAGCACCCAGTGGTTACCAGGGCAGCGGTGACCTGGCCCTGCAGCTGGCAGTCCTGCATGCCCAGCTCTGTACCATCTTTGCGGAACTTAACCAGGTGTGATCTGAGCCCAGAGCCCAGGACATGGCATAGGGAGGCAAGAGGGCAGGGAAATTCTGTCACCAGAGAGCTTGCTCAGCATCTTCCCCACATGCCTCACCAGGCAACCCGTGACAGCTTGGAACCTCTGCCCACCATTCTGCAAGCCATAGAGGAAGGCCGGCCTGTACCTGTGTCTGTGCCAATGCGTCTTCCACCACCCCCAGCCCAGGTCCATTCCAGGTAATCTGCCTGCCTCCAGTCTGGTCCAGTTCTGATGGGTGGGAGAAGGGGCAGGGCCAAAGGCAAGCACAGGGTCTGGCTGGGATCAGAGGTAAAGGCAGGATTATATGAAGGCAGGATTATGTCAGGGGTCAGGGCCAGGATCACCACGGGGTCAGTGTCAGAAACAGTGTTGGGTGGAAGTCATAGGCTGGAGGCAGGGTCATCCAAGGGGTCAGGGAGAGGCTCACAGTGTGGTCAGATGGCAGGCACTGGACCAGATTGAAGTCCAAGATGGAAACTGGTCATTTCAGAGGTAAGGGAGAAACCACATCTGGTGTCAGAGAGAGAAAGTGACATTGTGGTCAGCAATGAAGGTCAGGTTTCAGTGAGAGATTGTCGATGGGGTTAAATTGGGGGTCAGAGTCAAGTCAGAAGTTAAGACACACCATCAAGGGTTATGGACAGGTCGATATTGTAATCAGGGGAAAGGTCAAGGGTATGGGCAGAGTCATGTTTGTGGTCAGAGGTCAGACCATGGTCTTTCAGGGGGCAGGTCAGAGACAGGTCAGTCGAAAGTCAGAGGTTCGGGGGACAAGGGGATCATTTAGGAAGGAAGAGGATACCCTTGTGAGCAGAGATTGAGCCCAAGGTCAGATTGGAATTGAAGTTTCAGAGAGGGTCAAATCAAGGGTCATACTGTGTCAGAGTTCAAGACAAGTCTAGAAAAGAGTCAAAAGTTAGATTGGGGTTGGTGTCAAGGATCATAGAGAGGACAGTACTGTCAGAAGTCCAGAACAGGGTTAGAGGTCAAAATGTGATCCCATCAGCGACTGGGTTACATAGGAGTGAAGAAATCACGGGTGTGGTCATTTCAGATCAGAGCTAAGAGTAGGATCTGCTCAGGGGCCAGTCAAGGGTCTGAGCTCTTCCATCTCACCCCCAGCTTTTCGGCAGGGGAGAAGCCTGGCTTCCTGCCCCCTCGGGACCTCCCCAAGCACACCCCTCTCATCTCCAAGAGCCAGTCCCTTCGCAGCGTTCACGGCTCAGGATGTTGGGCCCGGCAGCGGCCAGACCAGGAGCAGCCCCTACGGGTGCCCCGACCTGTGCAGCGCACGCAGAGTGTACCGGCTGGCCGCCCAGCTCGCCGCCGCCAGTCCGCTGGCCCCCGGCCGCGACCCAAAGGCTCTGTACGCGCAGGCCCCACGCCCCGCGGCTGGCCCTGCACCGGGGCCTCGGCCTCGCTTCCTCGGAAGCCGTCAGTACCCTGGCAGCGCCACCTGGACCAGCCGCGAGGCAGAGACCAGACGCTAGGCACGCACCGGCCCGTGGGCAAGGTAAGGTCCAGCGCAGGTCTGCGCACCGAGGGCAGAGATGAGACTTGTAAACTAGGCAGGTCTGGGTTTAAATATGAGCTCCCTGAGTCGTGCTACCTCGGACCTAGCTCAGTCCTCTCACAGCCTCAGTTTCCTCCTCTGTATAAGAGAGCGATGTTCCCAAGAGGCAAGTAGTGAGGAGGCAGAGCACAAGGACCAGGGAGGTCAGGGTCTTCAGGGAGAAAAAGGAGTGGGACTGCGGGTCAGGTTACAGTGGCTCCCTGCCCAACAGCTGGCCGAGCTGCAGTGCGAAGTGGCCGCTCTGCGTAAGGAACAGAAGGTGCTGTCCGGCGTTGTGGAGTCGCTGAGCACCCACATCCGGGACTTGACTGGGCAGCAGCAGCAGCTTCGCTGTCAACTGGAACACCTGGACTCCAAGCTCAGTGGAAGGTGAGTCCTGCCTCTCTATTAGCTCCGCCCCCAGGCAGACCCGCTATGCATAACCAGATCACCCAGGCTTTGCTTTCATTCAGGCCCTGTCTCTCAGTCAATCAGTTCCACTCAAATCCCACCAGACACGGTCATGCCCCAACTTACCTGTCTGAAACCCACCCATTAAATCTCTGCCAGTACCTAGGTGAGCCGGACTGCAGGTCCCTGGCAAGTCATCTTGTCAGGCCCTATTCCTCAAACAGGCCCTCCTAAGCAGGTTGGACCAGGCCCTTTCAGTCTGGGCACGCCCCCATCCTGGTCACCACCCCACCCAGGATGGGCCAGGCCCCTCCTCCAAAGGTTTCGTTTGTCCTTTCATCCTAGGCATTCCAGGCTCTGATTGAGCCCCTTCAAGTTTACCGAGGCCTCTTTCCCTGTTCTGGACAAACTCCACCTCTAACTTCAAGCTCCGCCTCCCTGAATCCCTAGCTCTCCAATCAGGGGCTGGAGGGGAGTTCCCCAGCCTCTGAGCTTCCCCCTTGCCCTTGATTCCTACAGGACCTCCTATTTGAATCTAGAGTGCGACCCTCCAAGCAGTGAAGCTCACTGTCTGAAAAGTCTGGTGAGACACCCCCCCACCCCCCACCCCCGCCTCCGCGACCGAATTCTGGGGCAGATCTGGGAGGTGAGGAAACGAGAGTGGGGGTGCAACTCTCCACTGGCTCTGAGCCCACTGCCGCTGCCTCTCCAGGAGCGTCGCCTGGCTGAGATGGAGAGTTCTCAAGCCCAGCTGAGGGATGCTATCCAGAGCCTGCAGGTCCTTCCATGGACGCCAGGGACCCAGAGCCAGCCCTTGCCCCTCAAAGCACCCTGCGTCAACGGAGACACCACCTGAGCTGCCCACGCTGCACCACAGGGTCTGGGAGCAAAGAGAGATCCGTATTAGGGGCCCTACCTCAGCCCTACGTGGCCTACAGTGTGGAGTGGAGCTGTAGGTGGCAACCAGTTTGGCACTGTGAGGTTGCCCAGTAAAATCTTGATTTCAGTAAAATCAATGGTTTCTTTGTCCCTAAGTGTTGCCAATCGGAAAGCAACCCCTCTCCTAAGTTCTCTCCTTATTGGAAGGAATGAAAGGGGAGATGTAAAGACATTCTCGCTAGCTGTGTGACTACAGGCCTTCACTCTCTTAGAGCCTCAATGTCCTCACCTGTAAGTCAGATCTAAAGGTCCTTACACAGTAAAAGACCCGTTGCTTAAAGTATTCAAAAAAAGGTATTCATCATTTGTTAGGCCCAACATCCACTTCTTAATGAAGCCCAGATCCCAACTAGAGCCTACCTCCACCAACTTCCATGCCCCATTTGAGAGTATCTTTCAGGACCCCTAAATCCCATACTAGCTCCTTCATGGCAAGGAGAGCATGTGTCTGGGAAGCAGATGAAGAAATAGGTGGGTAAGTGTGGAGATAGTTGAGCTCTGTGGCTGTTGGCTGGGTAAATGAGTGCACATTTGAGTTATGGGTGAGGGGTAGAGTGGATGGGACATAGGCAAATGAATAGGTTAGCATTTGCCAGATGTTTGCACTAGTGGATGAGTAGTTAAGTAGGTAGTTAGCTTGGATGGGTACATCTGCCTAGAAAAAGCCCATATCATACTAGGAAATAAATATTTGAATTAATTGAGTATTTGGTTATATATGTTGTTCATATAACATTTGTTAGAGTGTCCTGAGACTCCTTGAGCTGGCAGTGGGGAAACAGTAATGAGTTAGACAGACAGGACTTCTGTCCTCAGGGAATGTACACTCTCGTGGAAGAGGCAAAGAAGTAAATATGCAATTGATGGGTGGATGGATGTTTGGGTAGGTGGGCGAAAGGTTCTGAGTAGAGAAGGGTGGAGTTGTATGGATAAGTAGGTATTCACTTGGGTGGTAGTAGATGGACAAGTAGATGAGACATGATGGGTGAGTTGAATGGATGTTTGGATGGGTTGATGGGTGTGGGGATTTCGGAGTATGGTTAGCTGGCTAATGGGATCTGGTGTTAGTTGAGTTGCAGATGGATGAGTAGGTAGATGAGAGGTAGATGGGTGGTTTGAGTGGGTCTTTGGATGGATGGATGGGTAGGTGTTGGACAGGTAGATGGATAGGTGGTTAGTTGATTGAATGGGTAGATGTATGGTTGATCAATTCAGTTGTGTGGATGAATGGGTGGAAAGCTGCATGGTTAGACACGTGGATGGGTGGAGGCTGGGAGAAGGCAACAGGCCTATCATGTGTGTGTAATAGGAGGATGCAATACTGGGGGTTGGGTAGAGAAGGGGGGATTAGCAGTGGGAACCTAGGGTAGAGTCTAGGGCCATGGAGTTTCTGAAGTCCAGTGTGGATAATGAGGAAGGAGGGAGTGAGCTTGCGGTTGGAAGGTAGCTGACTGGGGACTGAAGGCTAAGGAGTGACTGGGTGGAGTCCTCAATGATCTAAGTGGCCCATTGGGAAAGTTCTCTGCCCCCTTCCCACTCTTCTGGTGCTATTAGTGAGCATAGCGTTGGAAGAACCAGTGGAGTGATGAGCCATGTGGAGTGGGGGACCGGAGGACAAGAGTGTTGTCATGATAATAGAGCCTCTCCCTGGCCTCCCAGTCTGCGGGGCCCTTTAAGGGTGACCCGCCTGGCCACTCCCAACATGGCGTGCCCGCGCTGACCGCTCCCGTTCCGGGGCGCCGCTGAGAGGGGCGGAGGGGAGGGGGGCTACCTTGACCTCCCCATCATGGCGGCACGGCGGGGCTGTCGCGCTTAGGTCACGGCGGCGCGCCGGGGGGGCGGGGCGGCGGGGGGAGCGATTTAAAGGGACAATGTCCCCCGAGCGTTGGAGGCAGCGGCGGCTGCGGAGGCCGCGGCACCGGTACCGGTAGCTGCAGCGGCGGTAGCAACAGCGACTGCCGCATCAAAGAGGGGAGCTCCGAGCCCCGGTGCCTGGCCAGCGGCGCCGCCTCCCTGGTGAGGCCCGGTCTGGCCTGGGGAGCCCGCGGGCGGGGCGGAGCCGACGCGGGGAGGGGGAGGCCCGGCCGGGCCGGGCCAGGCGGGACCCCCCGGGGCGGGGGGCGGGGGCGGGGCCTGCAGGGGCGGGGCCTGGTCGGGGGCGGGGCCGCACAGGTGGGGGGAGGAGCGGGGGTCCTGGGGCAGGTGTCCCCCCCACCTCCGCGCGTCCCGCGGGGTCTCCCGCCCCGAGATGCACGGGCGGAGGGCGCAGCTCCTGGACCTTGGTCCCCCGAGGGGTGCTCTGGCGCGGCGCCACTCCCACCCCTGCGACTCCCGGGGGGCGTCCAGGCAGGATCCCCCTTCCTCACGCTGCCAAAGTGCTCCGAAGTTGCGATCCCACCGGTTCCCCGCCGGCATTGCCCACCCGGTGGGTACCCGCAGGTGCTTCCTTCAGGCCTGGGTAGGGACCCCCGCCACGTCTGCCAGTCCTCGGACGGGCCCCTTGGGAGCCCCCAGGCCCCCAGGGCAGCGCCCGCAGCCAGGCCTGGAACCCCGGCCCCGCCCCGGTTGCCTGGGCTCGGCCTCCCCACCATCTCCCCAGGGAGGGCGCCTCATTCCTGCCCTTCACTTTCTGCCGTTACCTTGAAGGTATTTATAGGTGTAGAGGACAGCCCCCACCCTCACAGCCTCCTCAGGGTCCTCATTTCTGGACCAGGAGCCCCATCCGTCCCTACTGCCTACAGACTAGAGAGATATTGGGAGGGTCGAATGGAGGAATCCAGGCTGGGTGTGCATGAGGGGTAATATTGGGGGAAAGCGAAGGGGTTAATCTGGGGTCACTTGAGGCTGTTGTGAGGGTGAAGGTGTTAATGCTGGAGAACCCTAAGATTGTTGGGGGAAAGGCTAGAGTGTGGGAAAGTGCAGGGGTAATGACGGGAGGGACTTTAGACAGGGTCTAAAATCAGAGTGTTGAAGTGCCTGGCATGCAAGCCACAGCGTGGTCATAGGATATACATGTGCATGGAAGTGAGGGCACTCTGCAAGAAATGATAAGATCAATGCTGGAAGAAAACAGGTGGCTGAGTGTGCATGTGTAAAAATGGGTAAACTGAGGCAGCACAGGATCTATGTAAAGAGTGTTCTCGGTACACCTGTATAGGACCCCAGCACCATTTATTCAGCTCACCTGGCCAGGAGGTAAACTGAGGCACTGGCCTGCAAGGGTGAGGACTAGGGCTCAAGGAAGGAGAAACTGAGGCAGAGTCCCTTTCCTACCTCTCCTAAGCACCTGTCTCTCTGCCTCCAGACGTACAATGCCTCGCTGAGCCAGCCCGGCAGCTCAGTGGAGCCAAGCAGAAAGCATCCATGGATGGACCCCTGGCAGGCGGCCTGGCTGCCCCAGATCGTCCTCGGGGCCCTGAGAGACTGCCAGGCCCAGCACCAAGGGAGGACATCGAAGGTGGAGCTGAGGCTGCTGAGGGGGATGGTGGCATCTTCCGATCCACCCATTACCTGCCTATCACCAAGGAGGGTCCTCGAGACATTCTGGATGGCAGAGGTGGCATTTCTGGTAAGAGAGTGGGCTCTGTGGCCCTGGGGGAGCATCCAGCCCCTTTCCCAAGGTTCAGAGAGGGCCAATTCACTCAGCCTATCAGGCGCTGAGTTGGGATTCAGATTCTGCTTGGGTCCAGAGCCTTCTCTTTGCACTCTGCATAGTTTTCCATTTTACAGTAGTTAAAACAGAGGCCCTGCAAGCAAATGACCCGACCAAGGCCCCACAGTGGGTAGCAAGGAGCTGAAACTTGAACTCAGACCTGCCTTGCTCCCTCCTCTGAGCACACTAATTGGGTTCAGTTGCCCAACTTAGCACCTCAAGCTCCCTGCCCCAAGCCCACTTGTTCCCCAGGGTTACCCACTTGTTCCCCAGCAGTCTATCCTCACTCTGTCTTGCTGCACTGTCTTTGTGAGTCCTCTCCATGAGCCATGTGCCAAAACAGCTTGTGCCCTCTGGTGGCTGGGGAGAAATTGAGTTGTCAGGGATGCCAGCCACCCCTTTGTGCCTTGGTTTACCCAGCAGGAGGAGATTTCACACTGTCCCACCTGAATATTTGTTATTCATTAAATTCTCAGCACCTACTAAATGCCAGTTTTTGTTCTAGGCTGGGAATACAACCGTAAACAAAAGAGGCACAAGTCCCGGCCCTCAGGGGCTTAACATTCTAGTAAGGGAGATAGACAGCAAGCAACTAAATAAATTAGGGCCCGTAGTGACAGATGCTGTGAAGGTATTCAATAAAGTACCAGGCCTGTGCCTGGGGGACCTGGGAAAGCCTTTCTGAAGGGGTGGAATTTGAATGGAGTGTGGAATGAATGGTGGGAAGGGAAAACTGGGTGGAGGAGATGGCCGGTGCAAAGGCCCTGTGGTGCGGAGATGTCTGGTATGGCTGGAGAGTGGTGGGGGCAGTGCAGGCTGATGCGCGAGACACATCTCCCTTCATCTCCTTGGCCTTAAGGCCTTAGTTTCTAGGAATCTGCAAGCACCCCATTGTGGGGTGGGGGGGATCCTACATGCCAAGCCTTTACATGATCATCTCATGTCATTCTCAAAAGAACCCTGTGGGATAGTCTTGGTTATTATTAGCCCATATTAAAGATGAGGAAACAGACCCTGAGGGTTTAAGTTGCCCAAGGTCTTAAAGCTAGTTAGTAACCTGGCTTGACAGCCCTCCTCATCCTTAATCACCTCACTCCATCAAGGCATCCTTGACCTGCCCACGTTCACCCTACCAACGCTCATGATGCTCAGATATTTACAGAGCACTTTCTCAGCTGGGCACTGGGGCACAGCCCATGACCAAGCACTCACACCATCCCCTCCCTCCTGGACCCTGCCTCCTGGGATCAGGGTGACGGACCAACCACCAGGTGTTATGATACAGTCACTGGGACTGCAATGGAGGAAGCCCATTTGGGCCCAGCATGGAAGGCATCCAGGATTCAAGGATGAGGAACAGTGGGTTAGGCAGCAGGATCCATACATGGCGATGGCATGGAGGTAACTGGTGGCACCTGAAGGTATTATGCAAGAGGATGGCAGAGGGAGACCTGTGGGTATCAGAGCTCAGGGGCCTTAGCAACCCCCTGTTTCAAACCCTTAGTAACCAAGGCTGAGAGAGGCGGGACCCTGTCCCAGGTCACACTGCCCCCACAACTTCCCTATAGAGCAGGTCTAGGACCCTGACTCTGGGAGCCCCAATGAGCAGGCTGTAGGTTCCAGGGCCTGGTTCTGAGGAGTTGGGTGCTTCTCTAACTGGCAAAAACCTCAGGTAGGCAGGTAGGTAGGTAGGTAGGTGTCTCCTCAGTAACCCCCAGCAAATCAACCAGGGTCCAATGCATGTGCCTGGGGAGGAGGGGAATGTGGCTGCTGAGGGGGGCCAGGCCCACCCTTCAGGGTGTCCCTGAGTAAATGGGGTATAGTGTGGGAATGGCTTGAAGTGGGGTCTCAGCCTGGAGGTTGGAACAGGGCCTGGGCTTCAGACATGGCATTCCCCCTTTCCCTTGCCACCCTCTCGGCCCGCTCCACCCCCCTTCCCTGGCATGGGCACCTGCCCTAGGAGTCTTGTGATGTCTATAAATAGGAATAGTTTCTTGGGCTGCTGTTCCACCCCGAAGCCTGGGCGCTCCGTCAGCCCCACCCAGCCCTCGGTGTCCCCCAAGGGCAGCCCTGAAATGGCTACATCTTTTCCACCTGGACATGGATGTGTCCACTGCCTCTCCTGTCCTCTAGTAAGGCTGTTGGCCCCCACAACTTCCCTGCAACCACCCACCAATGTTTGCCCTCCCTGGTTGGCCTCCCAGGGGCAGCCAAGGTTTGGGGGGCTAAGATGGTCCACGCGGACTGATGGAGAGTTTGGTGTATACTGGCTTTGGGACCAAAGGGTTGGGGAATGAACAACACATCTGCCCTTGTGGAGCCCCAGGCCAGAGAGAAAACCAGAGCATGGAGTGAGCAGGGGCCCGAGACTCTGGGGCCAGCCTCCAGCTTCCAACCTGGGACATCTGGGGGCCCCCCTGACCCCATGGGTGCTCCTACCTCTTTCTTTCCCCACTTCCACTGCCTCTGTGGATGGAACGTTTATTGTCATCTCCGTGGCACCAGTTGCCTGCCACGTGAGACTGAGTTGGTGGCTATTCCCACTATACAGAGGAGGAAACTGAGCCTTGGAATGGGAAAGGCATGCCCTTCCTGTCGCCGGTGGGTCTTGAACTAGGATCTGTCTGTCTGACTCCAAAGTCTAGTTTTTTGGCCACTCAGCCATGCTGCCTGGCTTGGGGTTCAAGCTGCTCACAGACACCCTTCTTGTATTTTCTCATTTTCAAACCTCTTGGGGATCCCAAAAGCAGGAGTTCATGAGGGCCTCTTGGCATGGCCATTGCTGAGGCCTGAGTCCTGGGCACCTCATCTGACCCATAGGGACTTCTGAATCCCTGCCGGCTGGGTGAGCTCCTGGCCCCCAGGTGTCTTAGATATGGGACTCTGCTTGGCCTGCTTCCTTCAAAGTCACTGCCACTAAAAATAGGAGCCTCACTGGAGCTGCTCAAAGAGGCCAGGGGGCCCCCTGGATCATTGCATTCTTAGACAATGGCAGTCACAGAATCTTCAGATCTGGGATGCCTGGAATCTTAGCAGCTGGAGGTCCCAGAATCTCAGAAGCAGGACACTGGACCCTGAGACTTGGAGCTGTGCTGGGGCCTGTTGCCGGTGAACTGGTTGCCCTGTCCTGAGAAGCGCACACCTCTGCTGCTGTGGTCTTGCTCCCTTGGCTGGTCCAGGCCTGGCTTTCCATCCTCTCCAGCACTCCACCCACCCCGTCCTCCTACGCTGACACTGGCCCTTGCATCCAAACATACCCCTGGCCCAGCTCTGCTCCCTATCTGTCTACTCCAGGGGTTCTCAAACGAGGGGCAGTTCTGCCCCCAGGGGACACTGTAGCCGTACCTGGAGACACTTTTGGTTGTCATAACTGAAGGGGGAGGCAGGGATTACTGGCATCTAGTGAGTGGAAATGAGGGATGCTGTTCAACATCCTACCGTGCATAGGGCAGCCCCACTAAAGAAAAATTAGCCCCAAATGTGAATAGCACCAAGAGTGATAAACTGCTCTGGACAATGAATTTCTACACTTCCCTCAGCATACTTACCTTCCCGAAGCCACACCGTAGTCACGGCTCTGGGCTGTGCCGTGCAGAAAGCCCCTCAGGCAGTGATCAGGACTCCGCCCTTTCTACCTGTTCCCACCCATGCTTTTTATTCTTTGGCTCCTGACAGTCAGCTCTCACTGTCCTGGGCAAATTTGACGATGGGGGATTGGAAAAAAAAAAAAAGAGCCCCAGCTCTAGTCCTGTTTCTGGCCCTTCTTCAAATTGATATTAATCCAGCAATTGCATCTGTCGGGCTCTGGACAGGGTACAAGTTCCCCAGTGTGTTAACCTTGGCCCAGGCTGTTGGCGGGAGCCCCGGTTGGCACACTCGCCTTGTCAGGCACGGGTGGCGGGCAGAGGAGGCACAGGCCAGGATCCCTGTGGTCGCTCCAGGCGTTGGCTCCACAGGCGGATAATGGAGAGTTGGCTCTATCTGTGTGAGGGGTCCCAGGAGGAGATGTGATTCTAGGATGTAGGCCTGGAAGGTATCTGGAAGGCAGGGGTGGAACCTCCTCGGCTCAGGCCAGAGGGCTCCTCACTCATCTGACCAGTATTGTTTCAGCACCTGTTGTGTGCCAGATGCTGGGTGCTGCAGTGAATGAGGCTGAAAAGTTCCCCCTGCCTTCAGGGGGTGCTTACACACAAGCAGGGGACACAGGCATGCACTCATCCAGAGAAGGAGCCAGGCAGTTCAGACAGTGCTAAGGAAGAAATCAAATAGGTGATGAGAGAGAAAAATCATAGGAGCTCACTTCAGCAGGTGGCTAGGGAAGGGCTCTTTGGAGCAGAGAGGATAGCCTATGCAAAGACCCTAAGGTCAGAAAGAGTGAGGTGGGCTTGAGGCTTCAGCAGCAGCTGGGGATGGAGTGAGTGAGGGGTGAAGAGAGGAAGGTGAGGCTAGAGAGACCTCAAGATCTGACCTCGTAGGCCCTCACAGGGCCTCGTAGGTGGTGCTTAGGTCTGGCTTTTATTGTGTGAGGAGCCAGGTGAGTTTTTACCAGTGTGTGACTTTAAAAAATCACCCTGGCTGCCCATCAGGGACAAAGGGGGTGATTGATTGAAGGCAGTAAGCCCCTGGTCTCCCCAAGGAGAGCTAAGGGGGCTCCTCCAAGGAAACCCCTGTCAAGGCTCAGGAATGTAGAGGCCAAAGGCCTCTCAGTGGAGAGGGTTGGGGAGCCAGGCCCTCACAAGGTGCCTAGTAGGGCTCCCAGAGCTGGGGTACAAAGGGTCCCGGCCAGGGGACACCAGCCCCTCAGGGTCTCCCCTCTCTGTTGCAGACGGGCAGCCCCATCCCGGCCTCAGCGAAGCCCTCCCCCGTGCCACCTCCGCCACCCATCGGATCAGCAGCTGGTGAGTGCCATGCTGGCCCTGACCTCAGGGAGGGCAGGGGGGCAAGCAGGATGTACCCAGGCCTGAGGAAAGCCCATGGAGTGAGAAGGGGACCAAAGGGAATCAGGAGGCCAGGCAGGAGGAGGTGGCTCCCAGCAGGCAAGCCCCCAGGCGTGTGCAGGGGGTGGGGGGAGGACTGGGATGAACACAGACGGTCAACTCTCATTATCCCTGCCAGGAGCAGAGCCAGAGGGGTAGGAGCCAGGAGGTCGGATCCTTGGAGTCCTGTCTCTGCCAGGCGATCCTTAGAATGTTCCCAGAGATCTCTGAGACTCAGTTTCCTCATCTGTAAAGTCCCTAAGACACATCTCATGAGCTTGTCTTGAGGATCCAAGGGATGTTGAATAGAAACAGGAATCAATCGCAAAGCTGACGGCAGTGACCCTTTAGTAAAAGTCTTGGCGGGTGCCAATGTGTAATAATAGTCACACCAGGATTAATAATAGCTCTCTGTTATTGAGCACTTACTGTGTGCTGGGCTCTTGGGCACAAGTTTACCCCACTGAATTTTTTCCACAGCCCTGGGGGAGTGGTTTTGTTAGTATCTCATATCACTGATGGGGCTTAGAGAGGTGGCTCCGTGATTTCTGGCCAGCCCCTTGTTGTGGTTGACAGCCCCTTGTGGAGGCGGGATCTTGGAAATGAAGGGAGATGGATCTGGAGCAGTCATAGGAAGGGCCCACATTAGTCACGGGCTGGCCAGAAGCCAGGCTTTGGGCCAAGCGAAGCATTTCCTAAGCACTGAGTTGTGCCATTTCCACCCTGCACTTCATGTGGTCAAGGTCCCTGTTGAAGGGCTGTGGTTGGGATCATTTAAATAACCACTCGTCACATGTTAAGTTTTCTTCAACTGTGGATATGAGAGAGCTCCTTAGATGTTGCATAAGGGCGTGGAAGCTCCTGGTTCTTGGGACTTGTCCCATTTTTAGGATTGGAAAACTGAGGCTTAGTGAGGTGGCCTTCACTCACCTTCCTCTTCCCCCAAAGGAGGTCAGAGTCACTGGGGCCAAAGGCTTAGTGGGAAGTTTGCACCTCTCTTGGCTGCTCTTCCAAGAGGGGACACATGACAGGAGCAGAGGGGCGGGGATTGGCAGGGGGAGCTATGTCCCTAGAGCTGTTCATGCCACAGAGTTTCAGCAAATTTGCTGGAAAAGTGAAACTGAATAAACTAAATCACCTCAGTTCAGGAGGACTAGTACAAAAGCAGCCTGGAGCATGGGTTAAAGCCTTGGGGCTTCCCTAGGGACAGATGAGAGTTGACTGTGCCAGCAGACTTGGGGACATACCTTATGACCCCAGTGTGGTCTCCACACACTCCCCTACAGTGCAGCACTAGGGCTAGGCAATATGCATAGGTACATCCTCGGAGCTGAATCTGGCTTTTGGCCAGATGGGTCCACATGTACTTCCCCCACCTCCCCATCCTCACTCCTATATTCCCAGCCATTCTGAGGTCACCCTTGGGCTGGGTCTCTGGGGCCTATCTCAGATTGCCTGGGAGGACCACTTTCCCCTGTTCATGGCTAACTGAGGGAAACTGAGGCCCGTGGCTAACCTATCCCCATTGGCACTTCCTTGCAGCTGCTGGGATGGAGGCAGCCTGGACTTCCGGCCGGGCTCCCCACCACCCCATCTCCTGGGCCACTTCCCTGGCCTCCCTGATGGCCCAGGGCCCTGGGAGCACCCCCTGGTCCAGGAAGCCGGGGAGGGCATCCCATCTGAGCAGAGGTTCGAGGATTCGGTCATTGTAAGAACCATGAAGCCCCGTGCTGAGCTCGAGGGCTCTAGAAGGTTCTTGTACCACCAGGGTGAACCAAAGCTCTTGGAGAAGCCCCGCCAGGGCCACCCAAGGTTCAACTGGCTCCAAGATGCAGATGAGCAGTCCCCACTCCAGGATGCAGGGCTGCCCCTGGACCTGCCACCTCCACCACCACCTCTCACCTCCTTCAGGACAGTGCTGGTGCCCGTAGAAGACACCACAAAGACCTTGGATGTGGCGGTGGTGGGCACCAGAGAGCACTTGACGGATCTGGAGGGTCTGACCCAGCCAAGTGCGGAGTGGTGCCTGCCTAGGTCAGCCACAGAAGTGGCCACTCAGACCTGGATGGTGAACTCCGAGGCATCTGTGGAGCGACTGCAGCCCCTGCTGCCCCTAGTCCAGACCAGTCCCTACATGTGTGAGCTGATGCCGGAGGTAGCGGAGGGGGTGGCCAGCCCAGATGAGGATGAGGATGAGGACCCAGCCGTGTTCCCGTGTGTGGAGTGCAGTATCTACTTCAAGCAGAAGGAACACCTTCTGGAGCACATGAACCAGCACCGCCGAGCCCCAGGCCAGGAGCCCCCGGCTAACTTGGCCCTGCTGACCTGCAGTGAATGTGGCTGGGCCTTTGCTGACCCCCATGCCCTGGAGCAGCACCGGCAACAGCACCAGGCCTCCAGGGAGAAGATCCTTGAAGAGATTCAGAAGCTAAAGCGGATTCCAAGCGATGAGGGCCGGGAGGCACGGCTACAGTGCCCCAAGTGTGTCTTTGGCACCAGTTCCTCCAAAGCATTTATGCAGCATGCCAAGCTGCACGTGCGCGAGTCTCCCAGCCAGACTGCCAAGGAGCCCTTTGGCGGCAGCAGTCCAGGCCCTGATGCTACTGCCCTCAGCTATCAGCCCTATGGAGCCTCCTCAAGCCTTAATGCTTGTGTTTTCTGTGGCTTCCCAGCACCCAGCGAGAGCCTTCTCAGGGAGCATGTGAGGCTTGTACATGCCCGTCCCCACTGGGAGGAGGATGGCAATGCGTTCGAGGAGGACCCAGCCAGCCAGCCTGGCACCAGCCAAGGTTCATACGCCCGCTTCCCTGAAGCTGCTGAGGACTACTTTGGCAGCACTGAACCTGTTTTGGCCCCCACGTGGCGGGAGAACCCTTCTGGATACGACCCCAGCCTGGCCTTTGGCCCAGGCTGCCAGCGGCTGAGTGCAAGGGATTTCCTGTTGTCAAAGCCACTACCGCACAGCATGGTCCAGAGGCCCCTGGGAAGGCCAGCCTTTCCCTCACCACTAGCATCTACCCCCTACTCCTTACAGCCCAGGAATAGCAAAAACGCTGTCTATCTGGGAGTTGGGCTCCCAGCCCAACTGGGGGACCAGAGACACCCCTGGAGTGAAGAGGAGGAGGAGAATGTACAACTGGCCTCGGAAATGGACTTTTTCCCTGAAAATGGGGTCTTTCCACCCCTAGCCGTTCCTGGCCTCATCCCAGAGCCAGCACTGGAGCTGAAGCAGACTTTCCGAGAAGCCCTGCAGGCAGCCAAGGCCTCACCAGCACAGCAGCAACAGCTCCTTGGGATGGTACCAGTTGTGCTGGTGGCTAAGCTGAGGTCCCAGGTCCTGGCTGCAGCAGCCAGGGCTCCCCCAAGGCTGCAGCCTGAGGAGCTGGGGCTAGGGGGCAACCACCCCCTGGACTTTTTGCTCCTGGATGCCCCACTGGGTGGCCCACTGGGGCTGGATGCGATCCTGGATGGGGACCCAGCAGTGGCGCTGAAGCATGAGGAACGGAAGTGCCCCTACTGCCCCGATCGCTTCCACAATGGCATCGGCCTGGCCAACCATGTGCGGGGCCACCTAAACCGTGTGGGCGTCAGCTACAATGTGAGGCATTTCATCTCCGCTGAGGAGGTGAAAGCCATCGAGCGCAGGTTCTCCTTCCAGAAGAAGAAGAAAAAAGGTAGGGGGGCTTCACTCCAGCACTCACCTCCCTCCGAGGCCCCCAAGACAGCTGGGCAGCTGAGTCTGAACCAGCCCTCTAAATCCTCCCATAGTGCCAAGCTGGGTGAAGTTGGGGCCTCCCCTCTGGGAAGACCTGGGAGCCGCAGCAATGGCAGTCACCTCTGTGGAGATATGGGGATACCCCCATGCCCTGGCCCTTCCAGCAGCTGGAGGAAGGAATATAGGCAGAGAAGTCAGCCCCAGGCAGGGGATTTCATTGGTTTCTTCATTTGACAAATATTTACTGAGTGAGGTCCCCTCTGTTCTGGGCTTTGGGGCCACAGCAGTGAATGAAACAGAAGTCCCTGCTCTCCTGGATTTCGCAGCCCAGTCACAGCAGTGGTGGGACCCTGGCTGGCTTCAGAACCTCCGGGGCTGCCTGTGAGGTATGCAGAGTTCCAGGCACCAAGGTTCTGATTCCAGGGGTCTTGCTCCAACACGAATGCCCTGGGTAGTTCTGCTGCTGGCAGACATGGAGACCACTTTAGGAGATGCTGGTATGGTGTTTGAGAGTGTGTGTGTGTGCACATGCGCTGGGGGTGAGGGACATGGGTAAATAGCCACAAAACCAGGCAGTTATGTGATAGTGAGTGACCAGGGCTGTGATGGGGGAAGAAGCTCTGGGAACATGAGCTCTAGACACAAGAAGGTCTTAACTGATCACTCACCCAAATGATTACAAATCTACTACTGGAGAAGTGTTTGAAGGTGGGGTCCCTGATGCTTCGAACTGTTGAGTTGAGGGAACCTAGGAGGTCAGGAGAGAAGGTTTGTTGGAGTTGAGGGGAGACTTAGGAGCTGACACGTCAAGCAGGAGCATGATGGGCAAAGGGGAAGGGAGGCATCCAAGTGAGGAACAGCACCAAGGGTGTGATCCTCGGAGGGCGAGCAGTCCCGGGAGAGTGAAGGGCTGGGGCTGGAGAGTCACCCACCCCTTTCCCTCTCAGGCAGTCCATGTCCACTCTCTCTCCACAGTGGCTAACTTCGACCCTGGCACCTTCAGCCTGATGCGCTGTGACTTCTGCGGGGCCGGCTTCGACACAAGGGCTGGCCTTTCCAGCCATGCCCGGGCCCACCTGCGTGACTTTGGCATCACTAACTGGGAGCTTACCGTCTCACCCATCAACATCCTACAGGAGCTTCTGGCCACCTCAGCCACGGAGAGGCCTCCTAGCCCCCTTGGCCGTGAGCCCGGGGGGATGCCTGGTGGCTATCTGACCTCCCGCAGGCCTCGATTACCTCTCACAGTGCCCTTCCCGCCCACCTGGGCTGAGGACCTGGGGCCAGCCTACGGAGATGGTAAGGGGAGAGAGGGCGGGCAGGTGTGGAGCCCTGACCCTTCCAAGGAGCCCAGAGGGATGAAGAGATGGGTGGGGGCAGCCACTCCTCTTTCCTGAAAATGTTTCAAGTTACTCTACAAAGTACTTGACAACTGTTCTCACAACCACCCTGCCACTTACCGGTCATTTCTGTTTCACTCAGGCTGGCCCAGGGCTGCTCCTAGATCCAGTTCCACCCTGCCTTGCCTGACAGTTACTTCAACACACTTACTGGGCTCTTACTAGGAGCTGCTTACTGTTCTAAGCACTTTACAAACATGAATTCATGTACATCCTTCTAACAACCTTATAAGGGTGGTATGACAAGCCCCATTTTACAGATGGGAAACTGAGGCACAGAGAGCTTAATTAACTTGCCCAAGGTCACACAGCCAGACATGGTAGAGCTGGAATTTGAAACTCCAGGCAGGTCAAGCTCCTGATCCTAGCTCTTAATGACATCTCCTATCTAGGGCAGTGTCATTTGGTAGAACTTTCTGAGATGATGGAAATGTGTGGTCCTACACAGTCACCACTGACCACATGGGGCTACTGAGCACTTGAAATGTGCAGGGTTAGTTTGGTCCTATTGGACAGTGTGGTTTTAGAATCTACACTCTAGACTTTCAATGGCGCCTAATTTATCCAGCAGCAGTGATAATTTAGTGCTTGCTGTATACTGAGGTTTAGCCTCGTATATGCCACAAAGCAATTTCATGGGGCTAAGGACTGTTGTGTTCCTGTTTTATGGGTAAGGAAACTGGGTTATGTGCTTTGCTGTGGCCACAAACCAGTAGAGCTAGACTTCTGAACATCATGTTCAGTGGTCTCTCTAGTGAGAGGGCTTGCGAAATGCAGAAGTAATATACTGGTGAAGAGACCTGGGGCTTGGCACCATGAAGGGACCCAGCCTTGGGAAGCCTGGCATTGTGGAAGCCTTTATTGAACCCTGAGGCAGAGAACTTAGCAGTGAGGAGTAGGTGGGTATTCCCCATTTTGGGGAATGGAAAAGGTACCTGAATCGGGTGGGTTGAAAGCGTTGTCCAGGGGCCGAAGCTTCCTTGTTTCTCCTGTCTGGAGCTTCCAGGGTCCTACCTTGATCTGTACTCTGGTCCCATCTGCAAGA